>VZRH01007408.1:267541-371113 GCA_013397555.1 Urocynchramus pylzowi
GTGTTAAAAAAGTGGGGAATTTTTTGTTTTTTTTTTTTTTTTTTTTTTTTTTTTTTTTTTTTTTTTGGAAATACAAAACTGAGGAAGGATCTAGATTTGTTGAATGAGAGAGGAGCGAAAAGACAAAAGATATTCAGTATACAATATGTGAATTGGGTGAAAACAGAAGGAAACATCCCTGCAGTCTAGGGATGTGTCCTGCCAGTGTTTCACTTAATTTCATTCCTTACCAGGAAAGTCTTCAGAGATCTGCTCCTGACCTAAGGGTCACTTGTATGACTGTATTGGTTTGTGTAGTTATTGGGCTGTGAGAAACACATGTGCCTAGAAATACCTTTTCTAGCACCAACCAAATACAGCTGGGTATCTAAAGATGATTTTCTGGGGAAACAGCTGTGCCCACCAGTCTAGAAATGCTTCCCATGGTGAGATGCTATGGCTTTCTTCTTCTTGATGAAAGCTGCCACTAGACCTCAGAATGTCTTATTCACTCCAGCAACAGCAGTATTGTTTGGAGCCCTGTCATATAGGAATGGGAGAGATAGTAGCTATAAAGCCAAGAGAATAGATGAAAAGGACTTTTAAGGCTGAGGCATGCCCTTTAAAGCCATTCAAGATTCTCCAACAAATTGAGGCAGACATAAAAAGGGAATTTTACCATATCCTTATTAGGCGACATTTCCAAAGAGAAGTTGCAGAGACCAGAACTTCAATGTGTTGGACTTTACTTTCTTCATATTACCTGGAGAACTGGGAGGAAAATAGGTGGCTTGGTTTATTGGAAGACAAGCTGATCAGCACAAACCAATCGAAATTCCCTGTATCCATTTCCATTTGGAACAAACTAATTGCTGTTATCTTAACCATTTTCTCTTTAAGCACTTTATAATTTGAATAGTTGTAAATACAATTACAGCAGAATAAAGTAACATTACCTTCTGATTTTTAATAAAATAGTTCTGAAATTATGTAATCCAATTATTCCCTTTAGCTTTTTGAAAATTCCGTAAATTACACTTAAAAAAGAATCTTGCAACTCATGAAAAAATAAAATAATTTAAGGAAAAAAAGTCCTTGTTTAAACATGAATAATCATGTCATTATCTATCCCCTGCAGTCTAGAGCCAGTAAAACCAAATCAAACCAAAGCAAAACCAAAACAAAATAAAATCCCCAAATAAACAACCAAAAAGTGGTTTTTACAATAATTTTCACCAAAATGTATCCCATATTCTGTGGTGCATTTTCAAAATCAGAATCATATTGACTACCTCTACTTCTAAATTCTCTGAAGTACTTCAATTTTATAGGGTAGAGTAAAAATGAAACAACTGCTACTGCTCATTCTGTTTTTCTGTTAGCACCCAGCTGTTCACCAACAGCAGGGAATGTGACTTAGGGCATCTGAATATAACCATGTGATATTTTGCAAACTGAAATTTTTTCATCATAAAAGCAAATAGAGGTAGTAGGTGGACATATGGAGTGAATATTGGTACATGCTGACATGCTTTATCTCCTCATCTTTTTTCTGTCAATTTTCAAAGCTATAGTTCATGTTGGTTTTCATTTTTCAGTCTTCATAGCACAGAAACATGTTGTCCATAAGGAGACTTTCTGTTTGCATCTAAAGAAAAATTAATGGGGTCTGGAGAAAATTCTTTGGTTTAAGAATAAGCTCAAAATTTTGTGGCTAAAAGTAAGTTAACACCAGCACAATTTATCCATCACATGGAATTTGTCATGTGATGGACCCTCCATTTATTTTATTTGCTAGATATTTTGCTCAAAAATAATCTGCAAATTGCAGAAAAAGCACAAGAAGAAGTTACTTCAATAGGGAACTTCCATAGGAGGGAAGTTTGTTGTTAAAAGAGGAAAAGTTCTCTGGAACACACAAAACCATGCCTTTGCCATTTATGCCTTTAGCAGGTGTCCTAAGAACTCAAGGGAAATAGGTGAAGTTCCATAAATAAGTGCCTAAATATGGAGTCCATTCAGTCTGCCTTCACAGGCCATATTTTCCAGATTGTGATCTTTTCATCTCTCCTACACTGTCTTTAGTCAGTCTGTGCCCTTCCTGGAAGGCTTTCCAGAACTGCTCCAGACTGCACGCTACCCTAGATAAACCTGTCCCAATGAAGTGGAGAGGTTATTTCCCTAAATAAAACAAGAGGGTTTTTTAAGCATTATAGAATTGTGGTTGTAGTGAAAGAGCATCACCTTTTTCGATTCATCTTGAGCTTCTAATTCATGTCACCAACAGCTCTAATTATGAAGAGGAGCTATCCAACTTGTTCTCCAGTTCATGTTGCTGTATGCTTTTTTACCTAAGTGTAGAACTTCACATTTGTCCTTTTTGAATATCCTATGGTTTTTTAGCCCACTTTTGAATTTGCTAAGGTGACTTTGAATTCTGTCAATGTCTTGCTAGTGCCTTTCTCCCAACTTAGTGTCTTGCAAATGTAATGAACATCCATTAGCTCATCTTACAGTCAGTAGGGAAAATGCCTTGATGAAAGCGTCTCTTGATGATAAATATATACAGAACATCAATAAATCAAATTTAACAGAAAACTAGTAATAATTACAGCACAATTCAGTAACTTCTGAACTCCTTTTTCTCTACCCAGTTACCACACATTAACTGAGTTGCTCTCCTTCCCTTACAGGAATATAATTTGAAGCACAGTACAATTCATCGTTTTCCAAATTCAACATCTTCAGTGCAGATATTTATTCACTTCATGCTGCCTTTAGTGTTGGCAGAGAGCAGGGATTTTAAATGCACAACTCCTTTAGTCAATTCTGAATAACTTTCTTAAGATGATGTGGGTTGCTTTCAAGATTTTTTTCCTCTATTTTCTCTAAGAAGGAGCATTAAACTGAATGTGGACCTCTAGACTGTGAGTGTCTTCATATAGTTGTATGTATTTTGCCAACAGTCTTTTAAGTATAACCAAAGTCAGATTACATCTATCACGTGCCTGATTTACAGAGTATCTCACGAAAATAACTTTTTTTAATAAATTGATTTTATTTACTTAACACCAGAGATCTTCCAAAACATGTTAAAACAGAATTAGTAGACTCAAAACCACTTATAAATTCAAAAATTAACTTAGGGATGTTCCTGTAAATATTTAGATAACTAAGGGTGTGAACATGAATTCAGGACTCTTACAGATATGTCTTGGTTCTTAAAAATAAATAGATTTTAAATCCTATTTAGCATGACGTATAGAATTAAATAGAAAAGAATAAAAGAATCAAGTAAAATTTTCAAACTTTTATATAATACTTCTATCCTTCAGCACTGTAGAAATCAAAATCCTGCATGAATACTTGTTTCTCCTGTGTTAGTCTCTCCCATTTGGCCTATTTGTTTTTTGCTGAAAAATCATATTTTTTCCTTTATAGGGTAGAGGGCAGAGAGGGAAAGAGGAGTGAGGGCTTAATCCTTTACTTAATCCATAACAGTGTTTTTTCATAAAAACCAGTTTTAACCTTTCATGAGATATCTTGTATTTGTACTTCCAAAATAAAGTATTTTTTGTTGACTAGCAGAAAACCCTTACGTAGTCAAAGTTCTGGGTCACTTTAGCTACACCAATTAATATTTGAGAAAATTGTGTATTACCTTGGTGATTTGATGGCCTCAATATACAAGAAGAACAAGGTTTCTATACAAAGTATAGAATGATTTATTAAGATCCACAATTCATCTCTTAATTTATTAGCTGAAAAGCTTTCAGGAAGTTTTACTTCTCACAGATTATTATTATTAATATCAGCAGCGGCATCATCATTATCATCATTATCTTTGAAAAATATCATCATTAGTTGTGTTCATACAAGCAACAGGTAAACTTCACATGGTCCTGAAAAATATAACTCTGAAAACTATGCACTCTTCACAAGAGATTGGTTCTATAAATCTTTAAAAAATCATTACAGTGAATAGTACATAATACATAGTACGTAAAAATGTGGTGATAAATAAGACATTGCACACATATTTCATGTTATAACTCACTTAGAGAAAGCTATATTTTATTTTTAGAGAGAGGAACACATCTGAAAAGTGCTATGAAAAATTCATGTCCATGAAATGAAACATGCCACTAATTATAAATGCCTCCTAATGCAAGAAAACCAGAAAGATTTCCTTTCAGTTTTAACAAATTTTAATGGAATTTTTGAATCAATTCCTGCAGTCATAGGAAAAGCTGTGAAATTTTTTTCAGAGTGCTGCTAGTAGTAGCAATTAAGCTGCCTATAATTAGACCTCATAGATTTTTTACACGTTTATGAACATTTATTGATTTGAATGAGAGTCCTACACAATGAACATCATGGAGATTGCTTGATTAAACTAATATTTTTTTATTTAGTAGACCTTTTGAAATGGTAAGTATTTTTCCTAATCCTACTATTTGTACCCTTTAGAATATGCATAACAACAAAGAAAAATTTTTAAAACCTACATGAAAGCAAAACAATCAAAGTAAAAAGATGGTAAATCACTGAAAATCTTCATTGTATAGTTACACTCTATGGCTAATGACACTTCTGTACTGGAGCAAAGCATCCCTTCTCTATTCATCATGAAGAATAAAAAAAGGGCATTTAAAAACAGCTTAGTCTAGATATCCATTAGTTGGTTAAAACTGGGGGAGATTAATTCCACCATGACTTTTCTGTGTCTAAATTCCTCTAAAAGAGGAGAAAATTCCATTTTCTACTGCCTCAATATTTTTACAGATGAGAAATGGACATGTCTCAGCTCAGCCTGGCACACTTTTCTTCTGGAAGCAAAGAGGTACTTCAGGGATCTTCAGGGAGCTGAGGGTCCTCACTTTGTTTTTCTGAGGTAGTAATTAGTATCTGCTGGAATTCTCAAATTTTTTCTTACTTCTCTGAACTTCCACTCAGGGAGAAAAGAGAGATTCACTTTTCTTATTCTCTCCACAAACTGTTCTGCTCTAAAAACCCATCTCTTCAGATTTCAGTATGTAATCTGCTGCTTTATACAAATTAAGTAAGATTTTTTTAAAAAAAAATCGGCAATAACTTTTTCCCATTTTCTGTCTCTTTCTGGTCTTGTGGGCTTGGGGTTGTTTTGTTTAATTGGTTGGGGTTTTTTGTTTGGTTTGGTTTGGTTTGGTTTAGTTTGTTTTGGGGTTATTTTGGTTTTGTTTGGTTTTGGTTTTGGTTTTGGGATCTTTTTTTAGAAACATGACATAGCAAGTACAGAAATAGTCACATACCCATCTTGTGAAGTAATTTTCACTGTTTAAGCCTGCAGGAATGCTGCCAGTCACCAGTGCCTCATGCTCTCCTAGGTGGATGTACACTCTGCACATGGGGATCCAATTGGGGGTGCAGCAGATGTTACTGAGAGGAGAATGCTCCAGGTGGAACCATGTAAGATGCATTTTGAAGAATTACACCATCTCTGTGTTGTCAACCTTGACTCCTGCAGCTGTCAAGAGAGTAAAAATTTGATAATGAAAGAACAGGGTTCTTGTTTTTGAACAATATGATCTTTTAAATATTTTACATATTCATTAGTTTCAGAATTGCAAATATTCCCTGCACTTTAGTCTTCTTTTAATATTTTTTCTTGCATATTAATGTTGTTCAATGCATTCATTGAATTTATTCAATGCATTTATTGCCAGGTATCAGTTACCTACAAAAGAAAAAGACCATTTCTCTTATGTTTTCCTCAGCAAGTAATGGATTATTCCTGCATCTGCAACAGGCATGGGAGTGACATGACACCAAATGACTTCACTGCTTATCTTTTCTGACTGAAATTGGATTCATACCAAGCAGAACAGAGAATATAACCTGGCTTTGAAGTTCAATCCATCCATTCACATAGTCAAACAACCACACGGTAAAAACCAATTATCTTTGCTAATAATTCATTCCCAGAATCAAAAGACCAGATTCTCATAGTAATCAGAGCAATCTTCAGCACAGACACAATTAATACTTGCATATGAGTGAGAATAACAGAGTGTATTTAATAAAATGTATGGATTCACCTTTTTCTGTAGGAAGCTCACAGCTTTTCCTGTCATCCATTTCTCATAGGAAAAATAGATTTCCTTATGAGAAAGAGGACTTGTAAAAGGAAATAATTTTAAGCCAGTTCTTTAATTAATTTAAGCAATTATTTAATTAAAAGAGACAAAATATTTCATCAGAGGATAGCTCTAGCATATGAGAAAGGTGAGGTGCCAAGTTACTCCTCCTGTAATATTTTAGTTTTGGCTTGAGATGATGTGTGCAGAGCTGGATTTCCTCAAGAGAGCCATAAGCCCAATTAAATACAACAGGGGTGACCAACCTGTTGCAGGCAGCTGTGGTTGGTGCCTGTGGTTTCGTCTGGGCAATCTCCAGGATCCCTCCCACTTCAGCCNAATTAATTGCTTAAATTAAATTAAATTATCCAGGATCCCTCCCACTTCAGCCATTCCATGCTGTCTGTGGTACCATATTTTGGATATTGCAATGGTCACTCTTCATAATTTACTCATAAAGATCATCCTTTTTAGCCATAATACAACCTGATTGAAAAAAGATGTAAAATGCTACAGGCTTGGAGCAGAATGGTTGGAAAGCTGCTCAGCAGAAAATGATGTTGAACAGAACCAGCAGTGTGCCCAGGTGACCAATAAGGTGAATGGCATCCTGGCCTGCATTAGAAATAATGTGGCCAGCAGGACCAGGGCAGTGATAATTTCCCTCTCCTTGGCACTGGTGAGGCTGCACGTGGAATCCTGTGCTCACTTTTGGGTCCTTCACTACAAGGAGGACATCAAGATGCTGGAGCATGTGCAGAGAAGGACAATGGATCCTAGTGAAGACTTTAGAGTATAAGTCCCATCTTGAGAAGCTGAGGAAGATAGGGTTGTTTAGTCTGGAGAAAAAGGAGGCTCAGAGGAAAACTTACCACTCTCTAAAGCTATCAGAAAAGTGGTTATAGCCAGGTGGGGATCAGCCTCTTCTCCCATGTAAGAAGTCATAGGACAAGAGGAAGCAGCCTCAACTTGTGCCAGGAGAGATTTAAATTGGGTATTAAGAAAAATTTCTTCACTGAAAGGGAGAACTGGAACAGGCTCAGGAAGTGGTGGAATCACCGTCCCTGGAAATGTTCAATAAACATGTAGATGTGGCACTTAGAGAAATGGTTTAGAAATGACCTGGCAGTGCTGGGTCAATGGATGGACTGAATGGTCCTTTAATGATTCTATGATTCTACATTTTGTGAAAACAAAAGCAACAGTAAAAAGCAAATGCTTGGTAATGCTGACTCCTTATCTTTACTTGTTCAGACAGACAGATAGAAGACTTTCTCCAGAGTCATAAATTATTCCTTGTGAACAGAATTCCTGGGAAGACCCTTGAGGATATGTCCTGTACTGTACATCTTTTCAATAGCAACCAAAATCTTGAATCTTCATCGCACCTAAAACAAGATTGGAATAATGTTCTCAAAATAGGAATATGATCAAAATCTTTACATCTTCAGAAAACACTCAAAGACACCATTATGTTTTGCATTTGCACTTCAGGCCCAGGACTGTCTTAGCAGGGGAGCAAGAGCCTGATCTTGGTTCTGTCTAGTAAAATGCTACAAAGTGATAAAGAATATTATAGCTAGGGAAGAGTAGCAAAACAAAAAAAGACTGCTTTTTAAAGAGCTAACTCACATAATTCTCTTTAAAATTAACATTTGATGGATTTTTGATTGTACCTTACCAATCATATTTAGAAAGGAAAGGAAAGTTTGAAAGGAAAGGAATTAAAAAAAATAATTCTGGGATCAAGGTATCCTTCAGAATCCCACAAATTTCAGATTATTATGCTCATAATGAACCAGCTAATTTTATGAAAACTAATAAAAGCAGAAATTATCAGTGTGACAGAGTCCATGGTGACTTCTCACTGGCTGACTGCCTTGTGGGAAGAGTAATGCCTGGAATGTCTCACCATAATGAATAATCCAACAAAGACACATTTACACATTTTGTCCAAAGTGAATTAGCAAAATTACCTGGACAATGACAGCAAGTGTTTCTTAATTTCACTGTAGCATTAGCAGGGAAATAAATGCTTATCTGTAACTAGCAGGAGACAACCACTGACATTCATGGATTTTCTCTCCTATGATCTGTTATGAAATGTGAGAAAGAAGTGTCCAAGATATTTGTATAAATCATGTATCCACCTAGCAGTATCCTATGACTTTAAACAGATAACTAGCCACTATTTTCTAAGTATTTTCAAACACTCATTATTTGCCTTGTTCATCATCTTGATTTAGCTTATAAATTCTTTGCACCAAAGATAATCTTTCTGCTTATATTTTTTTCTTTTCTTCTTTTTATAAATGGATAATTCCGAATCTTAAAATGCCACAATAATGCAAAACACAGTTAGAGTCATCACAATAGGCACTAAATTAGGGGAAAAAAGAAAAAAATCATTCTGTATCATTTGCTAGCAAGAAATTAGAAAGAAAATAAATAACCAGACATGGTTCCATATCCATTTCCTTCTCTAAAAACATTTAATGTATGCTTTCTGAATAGCACACTGATAGGCACTGGGATATTTGTATTGGATTTGCACAACCATAAAGTCATATGTAGACAACATGCATTGTATTTCTCAAGCTTGAGTATTCCCACTCAAGCTCCAGCAAAGAAAATTGAGTGCACTAATAGTTCTCTTTTCCAATTCTGACATTAAAATCTGTACTAGAAATATTAAGCAATGTAACCAGGATCAGAGGATGAGAGAGTCAGAAAGAGAAACGAGAAAAAGGATATCCTGTTATTCTGCCCTAACCATCAGAACTATGTCTGTCCTTTTATTTTGAGTTAGTGTAACCAAAGTGTGCTGTTAGACAGAGTTGGACTGAAGTGGTATGATTTCAGTACAATAAAGAAATTCTTGTTGGTTATTTAAATTATTTTTTAACAATGACAGGGCAATAAAACCTGGAGTCTTAATTTATTTTCTGTGTTGAAGACCAGTATAAATTATATATTTTTAATATATATATAAATACATATTTTTAATATATATAAATTATATATTTTTAATCCAGCCTCAATCTGGATTACCGAAATTTCACCAGAATCTTGTGAGCTGCACTGTCAAAAGGCTGAACCTTTCATGATGACATTCAAAAGGTGATACCTTTCATGATGACATTCAGTGAATGTAGCAAGCTTGGAATGTGGCTTTAATTCAGTGCATTCAATAATTGACTAAATCACTGATTTTGTGCAGCTTATTTTGGCTTGTGGAATTACCGGGAAAGGTAAACACATTCATAACTGAAGGAGAGCTATATAAAGTAAGGGGGAAAATAGTCAACAATAAAAGTAACACTGCTTTGTCTTGAGTGACAGCTTTGAGTTATCAGAATTAATTACATAATACCAACTCTATTCATAAATCATAAAGTTGACAAGAAAATCAGAGCAATGGATGTTGAATAAGTTCACCAGCACTAATTTCTAAATAAATTTACCACAAAATAAAAGTTTAAAATTCCACAGATGGATAGTGATTCTTATGGTTTCATTGTTTTCCCTTTTGGTTTTCGAAAGACTTGGTGGAAGTTTCCTATATCTATTTATGTGAGAAAAATGGTAGCAACAACATTTTGTATAACTAGATTTTCTTTTTAGGACTACTTGATATCAACATTTCAATATTTTAAGTATCATTTGTAAAATACAGTTAACCACTTTTATTTACAAGATTATTGAGTTTTTACATCAAAGTAGTCACATATTATTTCCTCATGTTGTTTGCTCCAAGTATGTTGGAATAGTATGGAATTTAAAGCAAAATTATGTAAAGGACTTTGGAAAAGTCCCTGGTTCTGGTTGTGTTAAATCAGAATCATTCAGAAGATACAATTTTTCACTACTTAGACTACTTTCTAATATACTATTTTAGTCTTAGGAATCAGAATTCAAGTGGTAAAAGTCAATCAGATCACATGCAGTTGCTAGATTTTGTTTCACTGGGTAAGTATATTTTAGTCAATACCCTGTAAGAAAAGCTCTGATTGATACTTCTATAGACATGATGGAATAAAAACTGTATCTTTCTTGATTACAAAGGTCAATGAAATAACAGAAATCATGCTTGATCCTCAACATCCTTGTACATTTTTTAACTTTCGACATTATTCTGATATTCAGATTCAGTAGCATATTTCAGTTTAAATAAGTACAAATAACCCCACCAGGCTGATCAAAATCAAGGTCTTTTTTATGCACAGAGTGCTGAAAAGCCATTTGTGAGGAATCTCTGCAGTGAGATCAAAATCAGTTCATCTTTATAACTTCAGAGGAATGACAGTGTATGTTGTTAAATTTAAGTAGGCATGGAAATATAGCCAGAAAAATTCTCATTGTGGAACAATGCACACACAGACATACACATTCTAAGAAATCAGCAGCAGTAGCAAAGGAAAAAAAAAAAAAGTTAAATGTTTCTGAGTATGCTACTCACTGCTTAAGAAAGTTATTTCACTTTTCTTATCAGTGTTACATTAAGCCACTGTTATTGCGTGCCTTTAGGGGATATTGCCAGGAGTAGCCAGAACTTTCTGTTTTAGCAGCAGTGCTGGTATTTGACAAGCATCCTCAGGAGACAACATACAGTGCCAACTCTTCTGAGAGGTAGGCATAATTTTACTAATTTTAAGAATAGAGACACTTTACACATCATAACTAGCTAATACATAAATTTCTTTCTGCTTAGACTTGATTAGGTCTTGTAGCTGCTGTAACTGACAAATTGTTTGTAGCCCTGGGTTTCAGATCTCAAGTTCAGTTATAAACCTTGTGTCAACCAGAAAAGTCTTTAACCTTAGGCCTTTTTGTTCCTAGTTATGTGCTCTAATTTTATGGGTATTAAACAGATATAAATCTATAAACTAGATATAAATCTATAACTAGTTTTCTAAAGTAACTGGTATGGTCATGTCCCCTGTATTAAATTAGAATAATTCTAGATTGGGTTCACTCCCTTTCTACTTTTATTCTATCTCCTGCTTCTTGGCTTTTTCTCTGCATCTTATTCCACAAACTTTGAAATTATTTCTCATATTAAGATAGTACAAAGGTTATGTCTTCTCTTCTGTGTTGCAATAAAATCTTGTTGTTTTCTTGGGTTTTTTCTCCATTCTGAAGTTTCAAAGATTAAGTATCTCACAGAGTTCCTAATGAGAGATTCATAACAAAAGAAACCCCCTAGAATTCAGTAAAGGGAAGACACTTAAAGTCAGGGAAGATTTGATCACTGGTGGTTATAAAAGTAGTCAAGAGTAGTAGGAGTTTTATCAAGCCAGCCTCAGTGGGTTCCTATAAGTCTCTAAGTAGTCAGCCTGCTCTTCCTGTCACCTACTTCATCTCACTCATTATTTTATTCTCTCCAAAAGCTCAGTGTTTCTGTTCAAAGAGGCTTCTTTCACCTTAGTCCTCCTGCAAGGCCTGTTTTCAGGCAGGAGCACAAAAAGCATTGACTGATAATTTGCCTGCAGCCTTCCTAGAGCAGACCTGAAAACCTTCCTTATGGCACAGTTCCTCCTTTCCTAACACCATTGGTCTGGACATATGAGCACTGGGGCACCCCAGCCATGTATCCCACTCCCCACTGTCGCTAATCCCTCTCGTGCTGTAAGCAGAAGTAGCAGAGAGGATGCTACAGATATCTGCTCCTGCTGTACAGCTCCCACTCTTGGTGTGGGTATTTCTCTCACCAATTTTTAGCTTTCCAAAAGTTTGTTCTGGCTTCTCTCCAAAACACAGGATCCTCTTTACCAAGGGCTTTAAAGCTTACTATTTTTTTTTTCTCAATCATTCTTTTTCTTTTTCCAAAGCTTTAAAAAATAACTCCTGTAAAACATTTCGCTCGATCTGAATTTGTATGACTTCTCTGGCCCTATTTGCAAACCTGTCCAAATATCTTCATATGTTTTTCAGCTGGTTTCAAGATTTGATGTAGGTGAAGAAAACATATTAATTGTTTCAAATTATGCAGTTTCAGTATGCCAAAGACCTGAAAAATTGATTCTTTCATGTCACTAATAAAATTTTTATCTTCCTCTCTCTTTACTGTAGCTGCTTCCAACAAAAACCTAGACTAAATGCAAGAAAATAGGCTGTACTTTTTTTGAGCAAGAGAGAACCATTAACCTGGAACAAGAGTACAGGCAAAAGAAAGAAGGTAATATAATTTGGCTATTTGTAGCTAAAGGCCTTTAGACTTTCTTTAGAAACTGTGGTAGGAGAGGCAGATTAACCAAAGCCCTGGCCAGTTAGTCTCACTCTATCAGTTGATAAAGACATGGACTAAAAGTCACTAGAAGTGTCACAGGCCACATATATACAGGAGAAAATAAGATTTTTCCTTATTCTAGACAGAATATAGTTGCATCCCAAAGGGTAAGATTTAAAAGTGTTTGCGTAAAATTGAAGCTTCCTGTTCTTTTTCAGCAACATATTTTTTAGAAACAAAGGGCTGCAGGATGGTATTGAAGATTTTTGCACTGGTGGGGTTAATCTGGGATTTAACTTCTACAGCCTTCCTTTTCTGGAAAAAAAAAAAAAATAGGAGAAATTAGGCAAGACTTACAATCAAACAGAATAGCTTGTGGCATATGAAGCAATCTCTACCCCATGTTCCATTCCTTGCACTAAAAGCAGAACTTTACAAATGGTCAAATCATTTCCATTTGAGGTACAGCACTTTGAAGCTTTTTTTTTTTTTTTTTTTTATAATGGGCTGTGCACTTTTCAATTGCTTTGTGCCACAGCTTCAAGTGACTCTGAAAAGAGAAACCCATGATTTAAAAATTGTTTGGCATATCACTGTTTTGAGTCCTAAAACATAGCTGGAAAACATAGTGAATTGATTGGACTACTTTTCCTGGCAGGACAGGCTTTGATTAGGCTGGTTTTTAGCCAATTTGAAATGTTTGGGAAAATAAGTCTTAAAATGCTCTAAAACACTTTTTCTTGCATTTCAGGTAGATTTTTTTCCCTAATGTAAGTTGCAAGGAATGAGACGTCTTCTGAAGATAGATTAAAATTTGAGGGACCAGAGCTTAAAAGCATGTCAAACTCAGAGATGTGAATAAAAGTGTACCACATAGTCTCATCTCAGGTTCACATCTCTCCTAAACAGACAGTGGAGGCTGGTATACAGAGGCATCTCAACAATCCATCTGCTCTCAGAGAAAATGGTCAAATTCCTGCAACAAAGGGCAAAAAGATCAAATTAAATTTCTTTAATTTTTTGAGTATTCAAAAGTCAGTGCTTTCCTTAGCTTATGAGAAATGCTGAGAAGGAAGCTTATCTTAGCATGGGTTTGGTTTCATACCGTTGCTGACAGGACAGCTAATTCCCTTTGTCTCTTTCAAAAATTAATATCACCATTCTTCCACAAAATGAAGAATGATCTTGCTTCTGGCCAATGTGATTTGTTTTTCTGCCAGAAGTAGTCCCTGTGTACTTTAAACCCAAACTGTGCTGATGTGTATAATAGTTCAGAGATTGAATGTCTGCTGTGCTGAGCATTTCTGTTTCTTCAATCTCTCAGAGCTTCCTATTTTCATCATCCTTGCCACTTGGTCCCATCTGTCATTGCAGAGATAACTTCAAGAGAAAAAAAAAAAATACTCAGTTTGTTGTCTGAAAGTACCTCAAGTCTTTCCTTGGTAAGGTTCAAAATACTTCTCTGACAGAACTACAGCAGCCGAGGAGCCTCAAGTATCTCTGCAGTTCAAAGATTTGTAGGTAACATCCCCTATTTAGCATTCCCACTGAAACAATGCACTGCTTGCTTGCTCTCTCCTCATCCTCACCCAGCAGCGGGATGGAGAAGAGCATTGGAGGTGCAAAAGGTAAACATCACAGGCTGAGATAAGCACAGTTAACTGGAAACAGCAATGAGATAAGAAAAGGAAGGGTAACATCTACCATACTAATTCCAAAGTGTAAAAGATAGGCAAGCAATTCACAGGTGATTGTTCAGAACCCACCTTACCCAGCCAGGACTGGAAGTATTCCATTCTCCCTGGAGAAGAGTCCCTTCCTTCTGCCCTTGGCAATAACCTGAGCTGGTGTAGAACAAGCTCCAGGGCCTGGCCAAGATCGTCCTGGCTGCTGCAAAAATTAACCCTGCCCTGGCTGGAACCAGGACACCCAGCACATCAGAAACTCCAGTTATTTTCTGCTCCCACTTCAACAGGGAGAGTTTTAAACTCCAGGGCTTCCTTCTCATAATTCTTCTGGTAGAAACCAATGTAAAGATGGCACAATCCTATGTATAGGTGTAGTTCTCTTTGGATGTATTTATATTTCAGCAATATTAATTTCATAAGCTACTTTCATCATTCATGTCAGTATTAGTCAGAGAGCAGGAATGAGGTTAGTATTTCCACTAACCTCACCAAACGTCCATCCAGCAAGGAATAGAATACATTCTAGGAAACAACTCAGAAAATAATAAATATCATCTCAATGTTAATGAAGCAATGAAAGACAATCAGAGGTAAATTTGGTGTACATCTGAAAGAGTTAGAACTGGAACACCCAGCTGGACTGATTTTGTTTACTGCAACATATTTTAGTTATGATTTACCTTTGCATTGGAATTCTGATCCACTGGAAAAGGAGTAGTTTTTCAAGATGAAAGTATGAAAAAAATAAAAGTTATTTGAAAATTTATTATGATAGAAAGGAATTTTCAGGCTACTTAAAAAGGAATAGAAATAATCAGGGAATAATATAGAATATTTGTACGTAAGTTTTCTTGGGACTTATACTTTTAGAGCATCTCTTGAGCCACGTTACTTTCTTAGCATTAACTGAGCAATAAAAACATAAAGCAGATGATGGTGTGGTCCGTTATTATTTCTTTTTATTTTTTTATTAAAAAAAATACTTCTTCCTAATTCTATGCCAGTATCTTAGGATCTTGTGCCTTATAAGTAAGTCTTTTTTCAGTCAGATTTTTATTTTTAAGGTTAAAATATATTTTCAGCCTTGTTTCACACACCACTAACGACTAAAAATCCTTTAATATCTACTTATTCTGTGATTTAGTTTTACAACTGTGGAAAACTAATAACTGTTTATAATTTTTCTTTGTGCTAGTGCAAAATGTAAGCATGTAAATATTGCTGCCAAATCTCTACAATTGTCAAAGAGGGAACTGTCCCAATTCACCTGAAGCTAATACAAGTCTTCCTGTTAACTTGATCAAGAAATGGTCTGAGCACTGACAGAGTAAATTAATTTGGCTGATTTCAGACTGATGTTGACTCCTCCTTCTTTGTACCTGATCTGATAATGCAGTAATAACCTGTGGTAACTCCAAGGTGCTGCAGATTTAGGAGAAATGCTTTATCATCAGGGCTTGCCACTGCAGAGTTTAGGCTCTCTCACTGGTCATATGCCAGTGATAGCATTGAAAGAGACTTGTCCATTCCTTTCTCCCCTCTTCACTAACACTGCACAAAGTCTGCTACCTGTTGAGTCCTGCAGAGCTGTTACACCTCCCAAAGAGAAATTTAATTTGTATGCAAAACCTCTTTTCTATGCAGTAGTTTTTATAGCTAATTAAACCATTAAATAAAGCCATATCAAATGCCAGTGCCCTCTAAAGTTACATGCAAACAAATCTCACTCTGCTTAGACCATGATTTCTACAAAGTGGGCTGTACCTCAGCCCCTTGAAACCATGCAGCCCTGTAATAGGATACTGCCATTACCAGCACCAGGCCACAAGATTTGCAATGAATTTCCAAGGTCTCAGGACTGAGGCTTGAGAGCCGTGCTCAGTTCAAACTTTTCTTCACCTGCTGAAGCTTTGTCATACATTTTTTAGCCAGGACAATAGTTTCTGTAATTGACATGATGTTTATGTCTAATTTATTTTGGTTTTATCGTCTTTGTGTGTCACAATCACAGTTTTACATAGGTAGTGGCAAGCAGCAATTTTTGTAAGTAGAATGAGATATTTATGACTCTGACATAATGATGTAATGTAGAGAAACACATGTCTGACACAGCAGCAGGGTTATTGAGTAGTGAAGCCACAGGATGTGGCACAGACAAGGGGAGACGTGCTTGGTAATGGAAGCTCCATAGCTATAAATATATCAATGATACTCTGTTAAAAAAGAAAAGGTAGAATTGTACAAAACTAATTTCAAATGTCACAGACAAAAAAGAAGCAGTATCTAGCATCGTATGCAATATATATAGACCACTCAGCTACAATATAGAGAACAGATCAAACAAGAAAGAAAAAAGGCTTAAAAGTGTGGTAGTAAACACATAAAGATGAATCTAGGAAGATCAAAAAAAGTAAAAGTAAAATATCAGAAAAGTAAAGAAACTATCAGAATGAACGTTACTGGCAACTTGAGTGTGTATAAAAACTGTAGCTGTATTATTATTGGGGTTTTTTCTCTGCTATTCAGAATCTGGGCTAATATTTACTAGATTCTGAAGATTTCCACTACAGCAGTGTTACTATAGTAGCAGTACATTATAGACCTTGTGTATACACATGTGTATTTCTACTTCGCCCATAAACAAGATTTTGAGTGTAATACATGCTCACATCAAAAACAAAAGGCAGTGATTTCAGTGGGGTTTAGGACTTTGCACAGTAGATCAATGTCATTCTACCTCAGCCTTTAAATCCTAGTAAGTTACGGGTCAATGCATGTCAGCCCAAATTTTCTTTTGATGTTTTCTAAAACCTGGAAGGCCTTTTTCCCTTGTGGCAGCACTTCTGTAGCAGCTTTTAGTGCCTTCTGCCCCCAAGGCCAGACCCTGCTCTTTTGGGAACCAGTGTCATTTCCTTGCTAGCATGGCACACCTTAAAGCATGCTGAGCTCAAACCTTGACAATTCGGCAGAAATCCTGTGTGCTTCTGGAATGGCACACATGCTCCCAGGCATCCAGCAGAAAATTACAGGCTGATGCCTTGTGCACATATAAAACTGGATTTTTATTGGTATTAGGTATGGACAGTGAGTTTCACAGGATGCTAGGAACTGCTTCTCAAAAATAGTTTTTCTACATGATAAGTATCAGCTTTTACGTCTCTAATTTGTTTTATTTCTATTTTACTACTTTCCATAATATAATATAATTCTGGTTTATGGTAAGGTTTCAGAGTGTGGCTAGTTTAACATTGGTTTTAACCTTAATTTTTTTGAGAAGATGGCAGAAGTCTAGTCTTTGAGCTACATTTCAAATCTGATTGTTTATAAACCATCTGTTTTACTGAAATAGGAAGCCCAGAGAATGACATCACAAAATCTAATATTTCCTTTCTTCGTTATTTCCCCAGTGAAAGGAATATCTTTTTCCACTTCAATTAGTTTCCAGTCTCCCTTCTGCAATACAATCAAGATGTTTCATGCTGGCCAAATTATTAGTGACAACTGAATGGCATATGGAGACGTGTATCTAAAATGTGATTTAACAAAACGGATTGAGTCCTAAACGCAGAGCAGTCTGACTTTCAATGTAACAGTCCAAATTTGTTACTGGTACTATGGGAAATTCCAGTGTTTTCTCAACTACTGTTGAGAGGATATTCTAAAATCTATTTCTTCTGGCTTCTGAATACTTCCCCTAGATGATTGTTCCATTGCTTATTGTGGTACTTGCTCTACCAAGCAGTAATCAGTAAAAGTTTCAGTTTTTGTCAGCCAACCCTGAGCAGTTTCCTAGTTAGTGAGCCCAGATCTTTGGGTCACATTGCAATATAGATTTTTATTGTATTACAAAGTATCTGGGTAGATATTCTGGCGGTTCTTGCAAAAATTTTTCTTGAGTATACAACATTGAAGACAAGTCATGCTAAGATAAGGACAGTGCAGGTCAGATGATGCAATTCAAATATCAAACAATTTCTTAAATTTTAAAATCATGTGCTAATTAAATGAGAGTGAGCTTTACATTTCTATTTCTGAGACTTTTTAGCAAGGAAAATTTACTGGCTATGATACATCCTACAATAATACAGAATCACAGAATCATTTAATTTGGAAAAGACTTCTGAGATCATCCTTTGAGTTGAACCTTGAGCATGGCACTAAGTGCTACATCCAGCTATTTCTTGGACACCTCCAGGGATGGTGACTTCACCACTCTCCTGGGCATCTTAATCTGATGCTTGGAAACCCTTTTAGTGAAGAAATTCTTTCTGATGTCCAGGCTGATCCTCTCCTAGCACAGCTTGAGGCCACTTCCTCTTGTTCTGTCACTTGTTACCTGGGAGGGTGTTGCCAGGCTGACCCCCACCTGGCTACACCCTCCTTCAAGGTTGTTGTAGAGAGTGATGAGGTTTCCTGTGCCTCCTTTTCTCCAGGCCAATCAACTTCAACTCCCTTGGCTGCTTCCCACAGGACTCACTCCCTAGAACCTTCACCAGCTCTGTTGCCCTTCTCTGGACTTGTTCCAGCACCTCAATGTCCTTCTTGGAGTGAGTGGCCCAAAACTGGACACAGCACTCGAGGCACAGCCTCACCAGTGCAGAGTACAGGGGGACAATCCCTGCCCTGCTCCTGCTGGCCACACTATTGCTGATCCAGGCCAGGATGCCATTGGCCTTCTTGGCCACCTGGGCACAGCTCAGGCCACCTGGCCTGATGCTCAGCTGCTGTCAACCAGCACCCCCAGGTCCTTTTCAGCTGGGCCACTTTCCTGATTTCAATTTTGGTTGCCTTCAATGACAGCACTCAGGAGTATGCCCCAAACAAGAAGTCAGGCATATGCTGTATCTCATTATTGTCAACAGCAAAACGGATGCCTGTAGAAAGTGCAAGATTGAAGACCAGTAGGAAGCAAGGCTTTCTGCTGTGGAAAGTGTTGGCTAGTCTCTAATAATTACTTTTTGTGCTTTTTCTTTAACATTAATTCAGGGTTCTTTTGACATTGTCACTTAACTATCCTCCCTGACCAGCCCTTCCTTGATAGAACAATTATTTTAGTGCTATTAGTGTTTCATGCTCAGTTAGGACTGATTTTTCTCATTTACAGTATTTTCTAGTGTACTTGATGGTTTCTATCATTTCTTTGTCAGCTTACTCAACAGGATCTTCTCTCCTTCAAAGACAGATTTATTTGTAATATTCCTAAATATTAACAGTAATTTTTTTCTTTCTCTATCTACATTCTTTTAATCAGTTATATATGCATTGAAAAGCATAGATCTCTATGAAGTTCTTCTAACATCTTTTTATTGAAAAACTTGACCTTTTGATGTTCCTTCCCATTGTTTCATAAATTATGACTCTACCAAAATTATTTTATTCTCCTGCATTATCTTGATTTGTTCAATAATCTCTGATGAGAGAAGATACCAAAAACACATTTAGAACTTAAAATACTATTTATCTGTTGAAACACCTTTACAAGAAAGGTGATGTCTCTCATATGCTGTTTTCCTTCATCAGGTAAGGATCCTCTTGGCACATATCAATACTGACAATATTCTTGCTTTAATAATTACTCATCTAGCAATCAGCTAGAAATTGCTTCAGGAAAGGCTTTCAGTCTGTATTATAAAGCCAGATAAAATGCAAAAATCACAGTGAGTGCTCCTGCAGTGACAGCTTTTGAATTAAGAGAAGTGATATATGTGATGAAGCCAGAAGTTACTCTGTGTGAGGGAAGTCATTTATACATCCAGAGTGAATCTAAAGTGATCATGATGCTCAATTTAACAATTCCTATGAATGTGGTGATATTTCTGAGAGTTCAGACAAAAGTTGAGCCTCTCTCAATTTTTTTGCATTTACCATACATGAATGGAAAAGAGAAGGGTATTTTTCAGTTGTGTTCATAATTTTAAGTGATGCCATTGTATAATTCAGACATTTTTCCATCTCTTTTATTTTTGAATAATCAGTGGAACGCAAAAAATTAATTTACAGTGGTAAAACTAGATTCCTCTTCAATATAAATTTTCTGCCTGCTTTATTCTTTACTATGCACTGTAAGTCACAACAGCACTTGCTGCAAGAAAATCTAATTTTTTTTGCACAGAACAATTCATTTAGCCCAATATGTCACAGACAGGCAAGTAACTCAAGGACACAGTAAATGGGAGAGAAAAAATGACCGGGATAAAAGCAGCCAAAACAAGAGTTTCAATTCAGTGCAGGTCAGTTGAGATGGAAGGATATATATGCATTATACTAATAGTATTATTTTCTACTTTTTTTTTCCTGAAGAACGTAACTAAGATGCTACAATGCTAAAAGCTTTGCATTTTCCTTCTGTACAATAAACAGTGGATTACATGTGGGCCAGAGCAGGTAAAGACCAGGAGCTTAGAATTTTCAAGGTGCAATTCTACAGATACCTGTGCCAGAGAGTAAACCTATTCATGCAGTCTATTGCTGGAAGTTATTTCCTCACAAAGTACAGAAGGAATATCAGATATGAGAGTGAGATTTAGGTTTTGGATATATTATAGATACAAATGGAGGATTAGAAACAGGGGAGAATATATGGAAGCAAACTGGAGCTTACACCAGTAAGCTTTTAACATAGTTCCCTTAGTAACATACCATATAGTTAGAAATTAGGAGAATGTTTCCAAGTCCCATTCTGCAATTTATTTCAGAAAATTTAATTTCCTGAAAATCTGAGGTACACAATTATTATTCTTAGAAATGTTGTGTGGTGTATGATTTTCTAATAGCCTTGAGTTGGAGAAAAGTATATGAGCAGGTTTCAAAGGTGTCTTGTCTCTGCGTGCACATATATATGTGCACACACATGGAAACACACACACCCATGGTACCATGCAAGACCTCTTGTTTTGCTTGCCCAACTGCAAACTGAAGGGCTTCCTCTCTTAACCCTTCTCAAGTAATTTGCTTCAAGGTTTCCTTTGAACAGGATCCTGTAAGAATAGGATGGAGTCACAGAATTGTTGGTCAAAGAGTGTGCTGGTGAATATTGAATTTTGTTCAATATAAAGATGAGTTGATTTCTAAGACATATGTCCTTCTAGGCACTTACATGAGGCCTTTTCTAAGGGCAAATACTGGCAATAGTTCTCTTCTGCTGTTCTTACACTGACACTAAATAAGAAAGAATCTAACATTATATTAACCCTTTTGTAAGCCCTTTGAGAAATAAAGTCAGTAATATCTCACACTCTATTCACACCTTTCACATCCACCTCACAAAAAAGAGAAATTCTAGATAGAGAGAAATTCTAAAGATAGTTTTGTTTTTCATAATGTTTTAAACAGATTTATTGGGAAAGGTATCCTCAGTTCCACAGAACCAAGCATCTGCTCTTTAGTCTTCACTGCCCAGAACCTTGCTTCAGAGGGAAATTAAATCAGAGATGCTAAGGAGCAAGTAGATTACTGAGTTGCCTTTGTGTTGTCTACTGAAGATTATTAAAAATTATCTAAGGCATACTCTGATTTTCCTCAATTTTGTCTTTACCCAGTAAATCGTTTTATGTGCAGTTGCCCTGGATTCTCAGCAAAGAGAAACTACATTTAAATAGACATTTTTATTTTATACTTCACATAGGCATCTTCATTTGACAATAAGAAATTAATGTCATCAAGGTACACTTTTATTAACAAAGGAAAAAGCACTTAGTATTTCATTCTGGTTCCTTATGTAATCATCCATTGTAATATAGCAGAACATTCATTATTCTTTGGAAAGTGTTCTCCCAATGCTTATGATAATTCATTGGATACAACATTTATCTTTTATCTATTCATAATAAAAATTATTCTAGGTCAAAACCAAATTAAATGAAAGAGAAATTATGTCAAAAGAATTTTTTTTCAGGCAATTCTAAACCATTATTTTGATTTTTGCTTTTAAAGATTTCCACTACAATTAAATATGAATAAAGCATAATTAGTTTACATTTAAATAAAATACTTTGAGCTGAAATACAAGACAGATGGGTTAGAAAGATGAAGCCCTGTCAAAATATTGATGTGAAAAGTATGCGAGGGTTTTTTTTCTCTTTACAAGAACTGTTTTCATAAAGTGATATTTTCTTATGAAATGAATGTTTTCCCCTGAAAAGAGGATCCTGCTAGGTCTAATTTCTTCTGAAATTACTTCTGCTGTATAAATCTGGTGTCCAACTTCAATGAAATTATCTTTTTATTGTCTCTCACAAACCAGAGGACAGATGGTATTATTATCATCTCTGTAGAGACAAGTTTCAAACATTGCAACAGCAATGTTTATTAAAAAAAAAAATTTTCCAAGATCCAGTTAAAGAAATATTACCCTGAGCTATAAAATTAAAAAAATGTAGACAGAATATGATTTAAATATAAAAAATATTTAGTTTTATCTGTTTCTTTATAAGTTTGTACAGAGAGATGATATAATGCTATTCTGTAAGATAGAGTCAAGTACCATAAAAATGTTGAAATATCAGTGACCAAGCATAGAAGTCATTCATGGGATATAACACCAGGAAAATGAAAGGTCAGAAATGCTCAAATTGACTTCTTATTTTTATGTCAAGCAGCCAAAGCTTGTAAACACAGGTTAATGAAGACTTTAATTTCACCTTTTTGCAAATACCAAACAATCAGGGCATGTGTAAAATGTTATAAACTTGACTGAATGTTAGAAACATAGCTGTCATTTTTGCCATATGTATTCTGTCCTGGGCTGAATGAACTTTTGGATTTGGACTTGCCTATTGGCATGATAAATCTTGGGAAGAATTTGCTACCATTACAAAAACAACAGTTGCTCTCTGTGCTTTGCTGCAGAGCAGCTACCACAGGAGAGACCCCTGCATTTCTGAACAGCAATCATCTCTTCTCCTTATGCCCAGTGCTAGCCAGGTTGGTTGATGGGCTTAATGTGAGCTATTATGATTGCCATGTGCATGTGTCCTGCTAAATGTTGGCTCCAGATGTGCTTAAAAAGCAGCTACAAACAGCTTTTGGCTATGCACAAACTCCCCAGGTCTTTTATCAGCAGGTATTACTCTTATGCAGCAGTCATCCATTCCCTATCAAAACTTCTTTTGAAGATTGATGTCGCTCCTCTCTCTAGTCCTGGCTTAATAACTGTGTTGGGGTCATATGACTCCCACTTTCACTGCAGATTTAACAGAAGGGGAAAACATTCTGTCAAGAGCAGGTTTACACTATTATCATGTGGATGACAAAGGTTGCAAGAAAAAAATGCAGACGGTAAATAAATAGAAACATGTCTGACAGCTGAATTCAGGCAGTCTGGCACGTTCAGTGTGCTCAGTGACACACAGAGGTTCTGGGAGGGGTTAGCAGGTGCATCTGTTAGCAGAAATTTGGGGCTTGATGAAGAAAAATCTCTGGTTTTCTTTATTGTAGCAAAATGTCCGACTCTTTGCCTTAAGCAACCAACCACAGGAGACATGACTACTCCCACCTCCTTCACATCAGTCTGATTCTTTTCCCCAGTATGCTGACAGTTTTCCCAGTTATATGAAAGATCCACACTGCTTTGGGGACTGCAGCCCCAGGAGTCCTATGACAATGATGGACCATTAATTTTCATTCTCTAATAAACTTGTGAAAGTAGGGAGTAACAGGACACATTAAGGGACTTCTACATTCTTTACATCTTCGGGATTGCAACAATTTAGGACACGTTTGATCAATGCATAGCAACAGCATTATAGTCAGTTCAGGTTTTCTTTGTTTTTTTCATATCACAGTTGAGGCTCTGTGTTTTTATTGAGCTAACATTGAGGAAATGCTAATATTTATTCTTTCAGGCCTTCAGTGTATTTGAACTTTCTCTACTACTTTAGACATATTGTCTTATTTCAAGCTGAAATGTGTGCTCCAAACACAGAGGTGTTGCACTGGAAGCAGCACCTCTGCTAAATGGAATCTACTAAAAATTGATCATAAATATTGTCTTCATGGCATTTAAATACAAAAGAATATGTAATCTGATAAACCAGCTCACATGATGTGTATGGGGATACAAATGTGACTGTCTGTGCCATCTCTGGAGAGAGGCAGATTAAGGCCATAAGCTAATTAATTTTGCTCTCTGCATACTCCTTCCTTTAGCCATGGATAAAACATAGCTGATTTGAAACTGATATAAGAAATGCTGCAGAAGCTATGCTCTCAAGAGGCAGCTGAAAATCTGGGTAAGGAGACGGCAGGGGCTTATGAACAGCTGTGGGGGAGTGGACACAAGCAGTGACAACATGTCAGTCACCAGCTGGCTCCTTGTCATGGGTCTATACCGCTACACTAATGAAAGATGGGTGTCAGACACTCCAGAAAACCAGCACCATGAGCTGTGTGAAGGGTCTTGCTCTGCATTCAGATGCTGAATGTTGCTTATCTAGACACAAGCTATTATTACACTCTGAAAGATGCCCTCCTATCTTACTATTGCCCTGGGAGTGAGTGGTGGTAAACCCACTGCTGGTGGTGTGGGATGTGACAATTTGTTACAAAGCTACTATCTGGCCAGAAATTCATTCATACTGGCTCAGTATGAATGAATCAGCTCCCAGGCACTCCCTGGTCTGTCTTGCTAGTTCATGCCTTTAGGCTCCTTCTACCTGGCACTGCCTGTAAATACTTATTTCAGCCTAAAGTATTTATGCTGATGATGACCTGCAGACCTTGATGTAGCTTCACATGAATTAGCACAGATAATTGCCTGGCTGATTGCTCAGTAAACCTGCTATCTGAATGTCTGGACAGAAGGGCCTCTGTTTTGTTTAGGTAGTATGGATAACCATAAGATTTCAGTGCTTGCTACTGTTTTAAAGTATTGTAATTCACTTTACTTCTTTGGCTAATGGGCCTGAACCTTAATATTGGAACATCTAATAGAAGAAGGTTTAACTACATATGGAACAGCTGTAATTTTTTGGCTTGAATACACATTTAATCAGATGAAAATAGCATTGTATAGAAGGTGCTGAAATGTGTCCCTTATTATGACACATTAAAATGAGGAAAAACTTCTACTGGAGTGTCCAACTGAGTGACTGCTTCCAGGCCCAAGATAGAAAACTGAAAAGTGTACTGTTAATACCTAGAGCTTGGTCTAAAAAGACTTCATGACTTTTCGGAGTTTTTGTCAAATAAGTAGGGTACCAGGAAAAGAATCTGAAAATTCATTCTTTGATAATATATTTGAAAATTATGAGTAGATTTTGAGATAGAAGAGACAAAGAGACAAAACTGTTAATGAAAGATGCACTCAAAATACATTGACCAGTCTCTTCCAATGGGGAGAAGATATGGTGGCTGGATACTTTTAGAGCACAAAGTATCTGTTTGCAGAATTCTGGAGGATTGAAGGTAATTGTATTCTGATGGTGGTGGGGTCTAAACTAAAATTCCAGTGTTAGAAGAAAAATCTGTCAGACCATGTTGATCTGGAAGCATCCACTGAGCAGAGAAAACAGCATATTAGCAAGCATAATATGCCTTCTTTCACAAAATAGCTATGTCTAAATGGCAGGCAGCTATAAAGGTAGAGTGCTGGTGCCATTCAAATCAAGTGCAGTTCTCTGTCCCAATCACTGAGTGACTCTTTCTTGGTCTTTTTTCCCATGTTTTCATCTCACAGAAATCATAGAATCATAGAATAGTTTGGGTTGGAAGGGACTTTACAGATCACCTAGTTTCAACCCCCAGTGCATTAGGCAGGAACAGCTTTCACTAGGCCAGGTGTCTCAAAGCCCCATCCAACCTGGCCAGGAGCACTTCAAGGGATGGGGCATCTCCTGCTTCTCTAGACAACCTGCTTCTTACCTGCCTCACAGTAAAGAGTTTCCTCTTAATACCTAATCTAAACCTACCCTCTTTTGGTTTAAAACCATCTCTTCTTGTCCTATCACTACGTGCTTTGTAAAAAGTACCTCTCTGGGTTTCTTGTACCCTTTAGCTACTGGAAGGTGCATGTCGACTGCACCACACAGCTTGGTGCTGTCAGCAAACCTGCTGAGGGTGCACTGTCCATGTCACCAACAAAGGTGTTGAAAAGTGGCACTCCAAGGAACACCACTCCTCACTGGCCTTCACTTGGGCATCAAGCCATTGACTGCAATTCTTTGAGTGTGACCATCCAGTCAGTTCTCTATCCGCTGAGAGGACCATTCTTCAAATCCATGTCTCCCTACAGAGAAGGATGCCATGTGGGACAGTGCCACTGTAAGTGGCCTTTTTACTATGAGGTTCAAGTGGAGTCAAATAAACAGTGATTTAGGGAAATTTTTAATTTGATGATGAAATATAAATAATTCAAAAAGCTAACTTTTCATTTGGTACAATGTCACAATATGTTTTACAAATGTTATTCCAGCTGAAGTTTCAGCCAATTAACATTGCAGTTCATTAAAAAGATTGATTATTTTTGGAGTGGGAGAAGACTGCTAAGTACCAGTTTCAAGCTACTTTTAAAAGCCTCATATCTGTAATAGATGCTGGTTGTCAATTCTCCTGGGAAATGCACAAAAAATATTCAACACAACAAATGGCCCTTTACAAAGTGTACTCTCCATCTTCTGGAAATCTATACTTTGGAAAGTTTTTAATTGAGAATTTTCATTTGTTTTGTCAATTAGAGCTGATGCCTGTGCCTCATTTAAAAAAAAAAAAAAATAGAGCTTGTGCGTAAGATTTAGATATGGCAAAAAAAAAAAAAAATCTTTTATTTTTTTCTGGTTGCTATAACATTCATCTCTAAAGCTTGGAAAATGCAGAGAAGGGCAGAGCAGAGAAGAGATTATTTAGATAAAGCACTTTACACTGGAAGATTATAGTTTATGTTATTATTCTACAATGCATCCCAGAAGACCCAATAGTGAACCAATAGGTGTGGAATGATACAAGGCATTTACAATGTATTCTTCTCAGATGTGGGATTTATAAAGTATACTAGCAGTCTTAGAAATCAAATAATGATCAGATGTTCTGCTCAAGTTGCAGAGGAAGAACAAATGAAGGAATAAAAGAAAAGCATCAATTTGGAGATCTCTGAAGGACACATTTTGCTCATTATTATGAGTACTATTATTATTATTATTTCCTGTTATTTTCCCAGAAGACCAAATGCACAAAAGGGAGGAGGGTTAAAAGCAAACTCCTCAAACACTAGCTATTAGTCAAAACATGCTGAATAAATGAAAGCAGGGGGATGTGGGGAGGACTGACAAAACAGCAAAGTGCAACACTAAAGAGGAAGAAGGGAAAAAACAACAATGGAAGGACAAGGCTTTAAAGCATCAGCAGCAGTGAGAGACCTCGGTGTGTAAGAGGAGCAGCTCCCCAGGCTGGTGAGGCAGCCCCAGGTGGGAACTGCAGAGCTGCTGAACAACTCCTGCCAATGCAGTTATGAACAGACCTAATGGAGAGCCTGAAAAGACATTCATTTCAGCTCATGTCATCTGTCTGATTTGGAAGTATAAATTTTGAGATGCGGTTTTCACATCTGTGGTTGAGTGACTGTCCTCTGCATTACCATGTCCCTGGATTTCCAGGCTCTCTGGTGCTTTAGTGACTTGGATTAAAACATGGCCATGAAGGCCCTGGCTTGCACCTGCTATAGTGGTCCCTGCAAGGCTCTCCTGGGAATGTGGAGCTAATATTACTCTTACTGAAGCTGTCTGAAGGCAGGCAGGCTGCATGCTCTGGCAAGGATTAGGCAGCCCCCAGCACTCACTGGCTCTGTAAAGGACCCCTTCACCCTTCCTGGCTTTGTAAAGGACCCCCTTCACTGTTACCCATCAAATAAATTCAAATACAAACACAAATGACAACTTAAGCTTTTCCACTTTTACTTCTTTTCAGTTTTATTTGACTGAAAGTAATCACTGAAATTTTTTAAAGTATGAAAACGTTTACACCTTTAGAAGTGTTTCATGTCCAAGAGTTGTTTTTTTTTTCTTTTTCCAATTCTACCACAATTTCCATGCAGGTGAGAACCCCCAAAATCTTGCCTCACAAAATTCAGAATTATTTTTAGGTCTCTGAAAGCCACCAAAGCATAAAACCCATGGCTCAGCTTTCTTAATTGTTACATTATGCACTTTGATATTTTAAAATATTTTATTTGTACTTACAAATTGTTTTATTTATAATATTTCCAAAGTTATTTTCCTTACACTGGATCTTACATTACAACTTATTTCCTTCAGTCTTTTACTTAATATTCAGTGTATTGTTTTAGAGAGAAAAAATATTTTTACATTTATAAATGCTTATAGAAAATGATTTATATATTAATGAAAATATATTTTTGGTATTTTTTCATTATATTACTTTTGTCTTTTTCCTTGCTTTCTAATATTCCCCTTCTTTTTTCTCTGTACTGTGATTTCTTACTCCTGTTTCACTGCCAGTACTCCTTTCTTCTTCCCTGCCATATTTATTTCCAGTTCTTCATCCTTTTTTTTTTTTTGCTTAACAGCACAAAATTCAAACAATTTCATTAATGAAGAAAATGGTTGGAATGTTGTGAAGTTTATTATGGACAAGTAGATTAGAAAATACTTCATACTCTGCTTTTATGAATTTATGAAGTTTAGATTTAATACAGCTATAGATCAGATATCTGTTCCAACATTTCTGGAGACACAGACTGGGAGACATCCTGTTCTCTGAACAAGATTGTGTCATTTTCCAGAATACATGTGAACAATGGGCTGCTTGCATAGCAAGGTAAATGATGTTTCTTCACACCAGAGCCATAAACTCACACTCCTGATGATGAAATGCAGTGAAATCATCCACTCAGACACAGCCTTTGCTGGGACACAGGAAATCTTCATCCAGATTCTATACTTTTGCATTTGTCTGCTTACCTTCCAGCATGTTCCTCCTCAAAAAGAGATTATGATGAGTTCAGGATGAACTGTAGTGCATGCAGCAGAAACTAAAACCAGTTGACTGCAAGAAGTCATTTCATCAGGCTGTATATTATTTGTGAAAAGTGTTAGTGTTGATCACCACCCTTCATCATTTCTTCTGTTCTGTATCTGGAAAGAGAATGGTGAAGTGACTCATTTTAAAAAATTAGCTGATAAGTGTTTTGGGCTGATTAATTGTGAAAAATAGTCCTGGAAAATGCAAACAAAGCTAATGATTTGTTGCAGTAATTTTGCTATTTCAGTTTGAGCAACTAATACAGTGGAATAAGAGTCAAGCCTTGTAGTCCTGTTTACAGTTATGGCTATTCTAGTTCCTTTTTGGCCTTTTGCCTAAAAAGCTAAATGAAAAAACAGCCAAATTATAATTGTTTGAGAGGGAAAATCCTTGTAATAGTGAGTCAGTAAAAGGGGCAGTCAGTGAAAGACAGTTTTTCTTTCTTGGACAAACTGTCCAAGGAAGGACAAGAAGAAGAAGAAAGATTGAACAAGAATGATTTCCTTCCAGCCTCCAGCTCTCCATCATTTTACCCGATGTTGCAAAATGTAAGGGTATGTAAGGGTGCATAAAATAATGATTGGCTTGTCTATATTCTGTACCTTTCAGTGAACAAGGGGTATCAGATGAAACTTCATCCAGGTTCAAAATAAACAATAGTAAAACACCATATTCTCAAATTCTTTCTATGGATAGAAAAGTATGAAGTGCAACATCTTTTTTCTTTTTTTTCCCTTTGCTTTGTTTCCTAGATGAGTGAGAAATACACAATTAGAGAGTCTTTTATAGGGTGGTGACTACTTCAGAAGGTCTGAAGAAAATTCCTTTTTCAGTTTTTTACAAACCATTTATTTGGACCTGACTTCTCAAAATTATTTGCTCAATAAAACCACAACGCCAATGCTTGTAGGAGACTTCATGAGACTCCATTCACTAGCTGACAAATAAGATAAACTTCTAATATCTCCTGTATAACTTATATGGTTATAAACCCCATAAAAACACAATATGTACCTCACTCTTCTTTACTACTGCAAAATACAGACACAACTCCAAACAAATTATTTATATTACTAAACAGGATATTTATGGAAATCTCAGAACTGCAGTTGACCAAACATTGTTTCTTAAATTCAACCCCATTTAAAAAAAAAACCAAACAACTAACTTATGCTTCATTGATACAAAAAAAAAAAAAAAAAATTGTGTCAGCAAGCTTTTGTTGTGATAAACTTACTTGTACAGAGAACTTAGATATTTGGAGGTACACAGAAATTTAAATTTAAAAGGTAATTGGAATGTTGACCAAATATTTGAAAGAAGGATTTGAATCAAGCGAATATTAAACAAAACTCAGTCACTCAATATTTGATCCATGAAGTTTAGAAAATTTGGAGTTTGGGGAATCAATATTGATAAATTTGAAGATTTTAAACCATAAGAATCTGTTTGAAGATGAAAATGATGACTGGAGTTTCTAATAAAACAGGGAATTGCCTCATCTATGAAAGGATGGGTTTTGCCCTTTGGACCTTGCAAGACAATCACTGAAAGGCTGTTGATTTTATAATTCCAGGGAAGATAGACAAACCCTCATAAAATGATATAGAATACTACAAATTGTATGGATTATTACATTTCCTATCAGTTCAACCACAGCAGTACAGATTTAAGAATGCCATAACTCATTTACCCTGAGTTATAAAAACAAGTCAATTACATGGGCAGCCTTGGCTTGAAAAATAAGATAAGGAGGAAACTTCCTAAGGCAGTAAGCTGGGAACAAGGACCTGCACACCAGCCTTGAAGAGAGGACACTGGCTTTTCCAGACTGAACTATCACACTCAGTTTCTACCCATCATTACTGTGGTTGTTGCAGTTATGGGAAGGCTTGACCTGTGCAGGACCTACCCTGTGGTGGAGAAAGAAGTGATTCCTCTCTGCAAAAGTCAATGGGTCCACTTGCATTACTATTTTTTGGTAAACCACTTCATGAAGTGAGTCATGGAATGCATGAACTGCATTGGGTGAGACTAAATGGTAAGCTTTGTTCCAAGAGCACAACTAATGCTTTTCAACTGTTAATGCACAGTTAGTCCATGATACCTGACTAGAGTTAAAACAGGGGATGGAAGCCCAAATACAGAAGTAAAAAAAAAGAATCCAACATAAAATCCGAGTTCTGACTCACTCCTCACCACTGTTTGCTCCACATTCTCCCTTACATTTGCCAATATAGACATAGCCATAGATCAAAAAATGCTGGACTTGAAGTTGACTCAGATCTCTGAAGATGCTCTTTGGTTTCTCCATTCAGAAAGCCATTCTTTCACATTCTTTTAGGTGATTAATAATGAGCTTTCTCCGCAGTCATTACTTTCTGCTAGGAGAAATTGGGATGTCGTTGGTTATTTAATTTGATTCATATACCAAAGATGTTTATTTAGTAAGCTGAAAGAAACAGCTTTCTACACATTATACTGAAAATAGAAAGTTCTAGCTTGGGAGAAAGACAGAAGGAACAGTAACTTGCTTTTGATCCTTCCTTAGATATGACAAAGGTGTAATCTCTTAACCATGACACCTTCACATGTTCTGATGTGTCAATAAAAAAATATGCTTCAGATGATGAAAGGATTGGTTTCAAGGGGTTTTTGTTGTCCATGAAGTACATCTTTAAAAGTGAATAACAGATGATTCATCTTACTGGGGATCCAAAGAATATTGTAACTCCAGTATATTATTTTACGTCCACAAGCAGTCAGCTATGTTGGCTCTTTTTAATGTTGATGTTCTGCACATCTCCAGGCCTCCTGTACATACAAGAAAGTGCTTGTTTAAAGCATAATACCTGCAGAAGCCTGAAAAATAAATGTTATGTTTATCTCTTTTGAGGCATCTTCTTGTGGAAGTTTTGATTTGATTGAACAACTTTGTAAACCATCATCTTTATGGCTTTACAAACTAAACTCTTTCATTGTCTCCAGGTTTCTGAAGGAGATCTGGTCCCTGGATTAAAAAAACATGGCAAATAATCAATCCTACTTAGAATCGGCACTCAGTTTTCTTAACTGAAATCAAATTAATAACTCTTGCACCACTCCTTGATGCTCTTTCCTTTGCTGTCTTAAGGCCCAACAATATAATACCATCCACCTGCCAGCAAAGACACTGCCAAAAGATGGGCAGGGGCCATTCAGCCAAGGAGTCTGTTTATGTGTATAATGAAGCAAAATGGTACCTCTGCAGAAGCTCTCAGAACTAAGGCAACCACTGTGAGATGCTTGATTGAACTTAGTCACCAGCATCTTCTCATACATTTCCTCTTTGGGGGCTAGCAGTCTGGATGCTGCAAAACAGATTAATTACTGCAGTGAAGACAACATCTTGACAGTCAAGCTCCTTTCAGCCCGTAAAAATCAGGACAGGAGAGGCAGGAAAATAATACCAAAGCGCAATAGTAATAAAGGCCCTCAATATTTCACCAACCAGTTGTTCTGTTGAGTCTCAGGCAACAGGAAAAAGCAAAGGCTAAGCCAAACACAGATATTTCCACCACTATCTCCTGCACAAGGTAGTAATTTTTTGAAGCAAGTTGCAGTCTCAAAACTGACAAGTACTCCACAAATCTACAAGCTGACCTGGAGTAAACTCTCAACTCTTCACAGTGACTTTTATTTGCAAACCACCAGTGCTACTTCCTGCTCAATACACAACAGCAGCTCTACTACTTAGAGTTTTTACTTTTTATCTGTTTCCACCACTTCTGTAATCACCTTCATAGCAAATAAAATCTTGTGCTTTCACCTTGTTTAACACAGCTTGAGCCCTTCCATTACTGTAGAAACTGGCATGTTCCCTTAGCCTCTGAAAGGTCTCTATTTTAAACCAACATTAAACACAGTTCAGGTTTTACAGCATAGACTCAATGGTGGCAAAAAAGTCCAACTGTGACAATTGAAATTCTCATTTGCCTCACTTTTGGTGTCTCTAGCTTGGCCTTGCACAAGCTTTCCTTGCTTTGTCCTGTGTTCAGAACAGAGATGTTTTAAAAAAGTTATCTTCACCAATTGCTCAAGGTTCTTTCCATTGCCTGCTTGGACCTCTTTGTTTGTTACTCTTTCCAGCTTTTAAGAAAAATCTTCAAAAAAGCCAAAAAATGAAGTTACCGGAACTGATTTCCATTAGAAGCCTCTGACTTTATGCTGGAGTGATTTTCTCAGTGCAACAAAGAGCTAACGTGTCTACTGCAATTAGTAGTGACAACCTAATACATCTTGGCTGAGGGTCTTTTTTCATTCTTTCATGAATATTTCATATGGGAATTACAAAACATTTGGGAAAGTTTACCTCAGAGGTACTGCATTACCAGGCTTCAAAATGACTGAGAATCTCTAATTTTTCACAGAAACCATGATTTTTTTTTCCTATTAATAATTTTTGTTTCTTTATTTTTTTTGCAATTGCTCAATAGCGGGATAAGACTTCACATATTTAGTATACCAAAATAGCATTTTAATTTACAACAGCTAAAATTAAATGAATGTCACAACTTGAAAAATAAAAGTGTTTAAGATAGCCTGCAATTAGTGCAACATTCCATGTTATGTCAACCTAATACTGAAATCAAGTACATTTTGGAGCTCTTGATATTTTACATTTCTATCTATTTCTTTTGAATGTTATACATTTTTAAAACTCAATTAAAAATATTGAGTGTAAATCTATGTTCATAAACATGTTTTATTAGAAAATAATAGCTAATCCTTTTAAGGGAAAAAGGAATAGCTGAGGAAATGTGTATCCCATAAAACATAACATAGCAAAACTGATTCAGCAAAATGAAACAGGCATTGCCTGAGTACAATCAATATAATAAGTCTCCTAAATGATTTTTGCATAAATTATGATGAATATTTAAAAGCTAGGACTGTGATGATCCCAACTGGGACACTATCATACATGGAAGAGTTGGTTATCAGTAAAAAAGTTTATCCAAGTACACCCAGTCCTGTACCATGCTGTGCTACACATCCAGCATGGCCTTCAAGCCTGTGTTGGGCTGCACAAAACCCTTGGCTGAAGGATCACACCAGCTGGCTTATTGCCACAGGCTGCTGCTTCTGAGTACCAGCAATTGCAACACCTTCCTGTTCCTGACTTTATCAAGAAGTGCAGCAAAATGTTATGTGAGCATCCTTTCTGTTTGACAGCAGAAATAATGAATGCAGTTTTTCAAGAAATTCCTATAGTAAAGGGGGTCACTCTTCCCATGGGCAGGGTCTGGACAGTGTGTACACAGCATGCATCAGAGGTCCATTGAAAGCTGCACAACTAAGGATATTTAGCATTTAGATGGATGTAAGATTATCTGTATTCTTCTTTACTTCTTTACGGTGTTACCTCTAATACATAGTATTTTAAAGGATACTTTATAGAGCTGAAGTGACGTTTTACTGGGATCATAACAGACCCATATGTCCTTGTGCAAAACAACTACTTAAAATTACTGTTTGGAAACAGCAGGACTATGTAGACTGTAAATTGAAATCTGAGTTTCTCATAACAGCTTTATTTCTCTTTTCTGTATTCATTGAAAGTACAAGTGCAACTATTTGAGTAAAGGGTTGATGCCCAGCATGTGTACAGCTACTGCTGGAGTTCTGATTGGCTCTGAAATATAATTTCCCTGCGCTCTCCCCAAGAGCACTTTCAAGAGGCATTGAGAAAATTATCTTAGACAACCTGTTCATTCCAGTTTTAAGAACTATTTTTGATGTGGTCAAATACATGCAAATGACATACAAAAATGTCCTTTGTGAATCTTAAACATTCCAGACATTTAATTCAAAATGCCTCCATAGCAATTACACATAGCCATTATGGGACATAATACTGTCCTTAGGGCCCCTCAGTGTTTGCCCCATAGCTCAAATTGACAATACCAATAGTAAAATTCTTCAAGTACTTGATTAAGTGACCATAAGATAAGAGTGAGAAATTGTATTGATCTTTTTCTTCCTTTCACTGCTGCTTATATACATACCCATTATGAGAACTGTTCAAATAATTATGTTTGCTGCAGAGTAAATATACCCTGCCTGTTACTGCATCTGTAATATGTTCCAAATTAATACACAAACTTACAGCCTTACAATTTTGCATCACTTGCAAGTTTGCTGTGAATACTCTCTGTCCACTCACCAGGACATTAACAAAGATGCTAACCAGTATTGGTTCCAGAGTCATGCCTTGCAGCATACCAATAGCTCCTTGTCTCCAGCTGGACTCCACATCACTTACCACAACCACCTGAGGGCAGCTGCACATTTTAGTCCACCTCATCCTCCACTTAGTCAATGTTTTGTTTGTCTATGAGGACATTATGGGAGACAAAAAGGCTTGCTAAAGTCAATATAAGGAGTACCCCCTGTTCTCCTTACATCCATCAAGATAGTCATCTTATCATAGAAGGTTTTCAGATTGGTTATGTTGCTTTCCTCTTCATCAATCTATGCTGACTATGCCCATTTACTTTCCTAATTTTCATGTCTTGTCAAATGTTTTCCAGGCTTATTTGCTTCTTAAGCTTCCTGAAGGTCAAGGTGAAACTGATTGGCTTGTAACTTCCCAGATCCTCTGTCTTTTCCTTTGAGAAGACAAAAGTGATTGCTTTTTTCCAGTTCTCAGGTGTCTCCCCTGGTCATCACAATCTTTTAAACATAAGAACAGATAAACAAAGACTCATGAACTTTCAGCCTCTTGTTACAATAAAGCATTGGAAGTCCCATTGGCTGAGAGCACACATCTTGAGCAACTGAAGAAGTTCTTTAAGCATCAGTAAAGAATAATGATGAAATATGGTCAAGTATCAGCAGAACAGATTTTATCAGCAAACTTGAAATACTGAATGAAAGCAACTGAGTATGAGAAAATGGTTGTGAGGATTATAGCTTTCAAATATGTAATTGCAGTGGTTTTCATGAAGAAAAAAATCACTCTGCAGTGACAGCCAAATATAAATGGATACAGGAGCACTGAAGAGCATCACTGGGTATCACTGATGCAGCAACAAGGTCAGAAACAGTGGCAAGGGTCAAGTCTGAGTTTGCTTCAGAAAAATTTGCACAATAGCTGCCTCTTCAATGATGCACTCAAGGCAGGCCTGTGCCCCTCCACAGCTGTATTTGGTTTACTTGGCAAGGTGTTTGTACCAGGGGGGATATAGAGTTGGCTTCCCTGAGAAGCTGCTAGAAGCTTCCCCTATGTCTGATGGAGCCAATGTCAGCTGGCTCCAGCACAGAAAACCATTAAGAACTGAGTGTGTCAAGCTAAAGCACTTAGCTAAGAGAGCAAGTAGAAGTGCTGGGTTCCAGGCCTTTTACAAATTTTATAGACTACAAATTTTATCCAGAGCATATCTATGGCAATTATCACAGAGATGACCCTCTTTACCTGAAAAGTCACACTCATTTTTTATTGTTCCTTTTTCTCTTACTCAGTGATCTTCAGAAATCTTCTTCTCCACATGAGAACCATTTCAACAGGAAGGACAACTTGCTTTATTGTTTTATTGCTTTGTTTTGTTTGGGTTTCTTTTGTTTCTGAAAAAGACACCTCCATTTTCATTTGAATGCCCACAATTTTATTTTTTTTTTTCTTTTATGTGAAATTTAAATAGAGGGAGTTCGCAAAGTGGCTCTCCATGCACCCCGTCCTTGGAGAGCTCCTAAGAAAGTTCTTAGCCTAAGAAAAGACATTAATTATGTCAATGGTGGTGTGATTTACAAACCTGGGGGAAAAGTGGAGGATGACAACTTGATTAATGTCTCTTCTCTCCAGTCATGTTGCTTGAAACCTGAAGAGGTAATAAATAAGGAAATATCCTGTATGGATGACACTATTCACTTTCAGCCTAAGGGATAGGATTTGCAATTTTTCCTGTACTAAAGTCCTCTAAATTTTGGAGGAAAGACTTCATGGAAAGGGAGGAAATTTAGAACTGCACAAGGAGACAGAAAATTGCTATTAAAAGAATCAGCTATTTACGCTACCTGAGTTTATAAAATTCATAAATCCTTATTTCCAGAAGCCTCAAATGCAATGTCCCTGTTGGGATGATGCAGAAAAAAAGTTATTTATGTTGACTATTACTGCTGTCATTTCCATAACACTCACAGTTAGACAGGCACCATTATCTCTATGAAGATATTCAGTCTTGAAGAACCAGAATTCTAAGAGAGTGATTCAATTGCCCAAACACAGGCAATTTTATTTCAGATGGCCTGGCTATCAAAGACAGCTGTGAGGGCAGTTGTAAACAGATGCTACATAAGACACTCAGGGAAAGGCTGCTGGAGGCTGGACACTTGAGTTTCTAAAATAATGTCTGATTCTTATGTTTAAGCAACCCTTTTTCATTTTTCACCATTTTTTTTAAAGCTGATACCTCTGTAAAATGTGCTTCCTATCTTGACTTAGATTGCATTTTTTGTCCAGTTATTAAAAGTGATGAGATTCAAGAAATAGTACTTTTCATGCGTTTTTATATGCAAACATAATTCTCTGTTTATCCACATTTTCCATTTAACACCTTTTGGACAATTCCAGCTGATTTGACAGATGAACAGTAGCTTCAAAGGCATAAACAACCTACAAATGTCATGAAAATAGGCTGGATGAATGACCCTATTAGTGTTCTGGAAAGAAAAAGAGCACGGTATGAATTTTATTATAGACATTGAAGAGCCATATAAGAGAGAGCTAGTATGAGCACTCCAGCAGCATGAAAACTTCATGTGGCATTAGCAGCTCCATAAACAGCAATAATTCCGACCATAGGAAGCCAGGCTTCATCAGTTCCACTGCTCACAGAATAATCATACTGATTATCACAATTCCATAACCATCTAGGTTAGCATGCGACACCCAAGAAGCTGAACATTGTATAAGAAGCAAGAAATACAATTTAAAAAGGAGAGAGCTAAAGCAAATGCAAAAACAAAGGTCTGTAGGGGCAGAGAAAGGTTTTATTCTTATACATTCAAGGCAGATAACTGAAACAACAATAAAGAAAAATTATGTGAGAAATGTATAGCAACACATTTGTATCTGAAATAAAATAAACCTTCACAAGTACTTCACAAGTACTTCACAGGTATTCATAAATACCTGATGAATACACTATTAAGTATGTTAGTAGTTGGGACTTCCAAATCTTGTGGAAACAATTCTGCCATGTCTAACTGGTTGGCCCACACTTGTTTTTGTGGCTATTACAAATCTCTTCAGTGCCAAACAAGTAAGCACTTGGCACTCTAACTATTTTTACAAGTAAATTCCATACAAATGAAAATTAATTGATCCTTTAGTATTTCTGCTGGGTTTTTAAAATTTTTGTTTGTTTGCTTGTGTTATACGAATATAAGCTATCCACGTCTTTATATATTTTAGGAAGTACTTGCATATCGTCTTTGCTCTGCACAGAAAACAGATGGCTGCTTGCAGGTCTAGGGAATAAACAGACTAACAATTGTTTAGAGATTAATTGCTAACAGAATCACAGAAGTTAGGAGATGGCTAAATTAGACTGTCTGTGAAATTTTCTTTTTCTCTCTGTGTGTTACGGTGCCTTTTTTAATGGAATGCTTTAGCTTTGCATTTTATTGCAGTGGAAACTATCTTGCTCACTAACTAGCATTGACTTTGTTTCAGATATCTCTGTGACTGCAGCTTCTTTTGCATCAGCACAGGGATTTTATCACAACTACTTAGACTGTCTGATTAGCAATTTAATGGGATTTAGTTGACCCTAAATGAAAGGACAGACAGCTCTAATGCCTAGAAGGCTGTCAGATTTATGTAAACCTAAATGTGTTTCCTCAAGTATCACAGCAACCATTTCCTGAATTTTGAGCTAAAATGGATACAGACTTCGGTTTACACTGGAATTTAAGGAGCTGACAGACAGAAGGCTCTAATTGGATTATTCCACCAGTATGGTGTAAAGTTTGTATAGTAGTAAGTTACAGTATCCAATATAAAGATTTCATTAGGCTTGAAGACTTAGAACTGTCCTACATGTAACAGTTCTTCTTTAGCTGCAGTGATGTAGGATCAGATATAATTAGGGGAACACACTGACTTAGTATGGATAAAGGACTTATATAGCAATATACACCCTAATTGAGAACAAGCTTTTGCAAAGTGCAGCAATAGGATGACGCATAGAGGGAAAGAAATGCAGTGAGCAGAAGTAATGATGTGATCATTATATTTGATCTTTGCCTCATTTTGCCACTCTATTTGAGGCATGGAAGAGAAGAAATGCTGAAAATCTTACTCCTTTCTGATGCATTGTCTAATTAGTCATCCATGTATTAGTCTTACTAATAGAGACTCATCAAAGTAATTAAAAAGAATGGTTCAAAAGCTATAGGGTACCCAAAGATACCCCACATGCATTTATTCATTCTTGGAATGAATGGGGCAATGAACTTAAGTGTCCTGATGCCCAGAAAAATACCATAAAAATACAATTCCATTTCTAATAATTTATTATTTCAAGCTGATAGAAATTTCATCTGAATACTTACTCATGTATAAGTAAATGCAGTAAAAACTACCTATATACCATTAAATTACCTATACATTAGAACTGAAGGACATACTTCTTCATCATCCTACTGTCAATACAGAGCATAGTACTGTAAAAATAGAGGATAGAATACTGATATCTTGGAGAGCTCTCATCAAAGCTTTCAGACAGATGTGAATTATTTTAAAGAGTGCTAGGCAGTAAAGAATGAAGATTCCTCCTAACTCTTAGCAACATGACATAAGAGCCCATTGAATTCTCGTTTAACTGGCCAGGAGTTGAAAGTAATCTGGACAAAAAGTATACTTGGTTAATCTGATGAAAATGTTGGCTAAAGACTCAGAAGCAAACAGTCATGCTGAGTTTTCTTCAGGAAGGGCTAAGCCCTCCTGACATTTCATGTTCAGGGTCTTTGCATATCACTGCTGAACTGATCAGGAAGAACAAAGAAATTTTTGTCTTCAACTGAAGTATCAGGAATTATCTGAATTATCTGTTTCTGAAAGCATGATCAGAGGCTCAATTGTTCTACCCTGTCATGATAAACCCAGCAGTGAGTTCCTGTAATTAGTCTGACTGACATGTAGGCATAGCTCCCCTACTCTCTTAGTCATCTCTTGAAAAGAAATGGTTGCATCTCTTGTGGTTACCTTGACAATCCACAATTTAAGATATTTTTTAACATAAGTTTAACTCAAAGGTGCATGCTGTACATTGCAATCCAATGGCTCCCATAGTCTGGTAGCATAAATTACGCTGTCAGTTAGGTAGAGTAGGCAACACATATGCAAAACACTATGGAAATGCTCTTACCATTCAGCAAAATCATATGTAGAAGCAATATTAATATGCACGCATTTCTCTCATGGTTTTAGATTCCTGCTGTCCCTGTGCTCTCATTTGCAACAACAACCAATCTCATCAAATCTCACGTAATTAAACCGAACAGAATGGCAAGGGTAATTGTTCATATGTTGCCCCTGTGTAATGAGTCACCATAAACTAAAAGATGTGTTAATAAGTTTGCACAGCTGGCATTTTGGGATGGATTCTGGCTAAATAAGGACAGCTTAGCAAAACATTCCAAGCATTATGATGTTTCAAGCCACAAAATAACCTCAATTAGGAAGGAGATTTTTCCACTGCAATGTTTATCTTCCCTTGAATTTTTAGCATCAGCAGCTGAGAGTTTAAACATGCAGAAGTCTACACTACTGCTGGAATGTGAAACAGGCTCTTCTTCACAAAATTTTAATAATAACATATCTTTGCCTAGTATTTCTCATGAGCGAACTGAATATTCCCCCAGTACTGGCTGGGCTCTTCCGAAACCTAACACACTTCATGCACATACCTATTAGTAGATGGATTTTGGTCAGGTTTATTGATCTGAGAGAAAACTTAATCACTGCTTTGCTCTAGCTGCTGCAGTTACTTAAACAATATTTTAATTTTATATAGTAAGTTAACAAAAATATAGCAGGAATGATAAAAAAAATAAAGCATTTTGTAGTATTGAGATCTTAAATTTATTGTGAAAATCAGCATTGCAAACACCTTGTGTATTGAAAAATGCTATTTGGAGGAGAGGGGGAATTTAACACAGTAAAACAGAATATTTGGGAGGATATTTTCTGAAGTTTAGACTAAATACACTGATAACCTTCATTTCCTACTTGAAAAAATACATCTTGAATGGTAACATGGGCATCAGAGGGTACAAAGCTACAGATAGGGCTGAAGAAACAGTACTTTTCAGGAAGATATATTCTCCTTATTAAGTGGCATGAAGCACTTTCCCAGATGAGAGTCACTGTTGACAGAATTCAGCAGGAAGTGTACTGTTGGGATTTAATCGACAGTAATTTTGGCAATTCAGGATATCTACTGCCTTCTAGAAAAAGCCCATCTGATTAAAGACAACTTTACAGAATGATTTTAGAAAGTGTTTCAGTCATGACCTGTTTGACACTAATGAAATAACTCATCAGCACCCATAATGTGCAACTCAGCAACTGAAATGTCATTCAATAAAAAGCTGAGCCAGTAACTCCTGAGTCAGCAGTCACTAAGTAAAAAATTGTGGCAGTGTGTATGAGTGCAAATGCTATGGAAAAAATATTCAGAAAAAGTATGACATGAGGCAAATCTTTTGCCATTACAGTGTTCGGGTGAAGAATGGGAAATGAGGGATACAAAAGGCTGCTAGCTGTCTCCAGTGGCACTGCTGCTCAGCTGGGAGGTTGCTTCTGTAAAAGGCTTAATCCAGTAGGAATAATGAGACTAAACTTCAACTTAATCCAGAAAAGGAACAGAATTTAAAAGGAAATGGACAGTGAATACCCAGGTTCTGAAATGGAAGACACTGCAGGTAATAAATGGCTCACATATAGCTGCAGGATGAACCAAGCATCACACAGAAGTGTGAAGAAAGAAAGACTAGACTGGTGGGGAATGGGATATTCCCATATTCTGAGTCCTGGTGATCAATCATGTGCTGAAGAAGAATATATGTAATGCTGCAAGCAAACATTTTAGGCAGCTAATCATATTTGTGACTAGAATCACAGGCTTCTTTCTCTAATATCTGTTGGTTTACCATGACCTTATGAAATACCAGTTTGTGCTAAGTGTTCTGTAACACTCATCTGTTGTGAGCACAAAGATTTCATACAGTAAGAAGGTTAATTGCCTGGGATGGTAAGCAGCAAGCAGGGATGCCTTGATGTGGAAGCAGTATAAAGCAGCCAGCTGCCATCAGATGTGTTGCCTACTTCTGCACTGACCACAGCCCCCTGATATTTCCCTCCCAAAAGGCACACATCATCCTAGTGACCTTGATCCCACAGCTGACCCACATCAAAGTAAAGCTGAAAACAAAGAAGTCAGCCAAAACCAAGGCAGGAAAGATTCTGAAAACATGCACTTCATGGGGACATAGGCGAGACGCCTAACTCATACTTTGCTTATCATGTGGCCATAGTACAGTTTATAAGAGACTCCTGATTTACATTAACTCTACAATTATGTGTTTTAAGAGAACAAGTGTGATATTTTTGCTCCTTCTGCCTATATTGACAGGTATCTTCAATATGTTTTTATACAATGGGTATAATTCAAAGCAGAACCATCAGGATATTTCTATATCAGCTCATCTGAGAAAGGATATCATAACTATCTGGAGTGTTGCTATTTTAAACCATAGCTGTCATTCAGCTATAGTGGCCATGGCCACCTGACTAGACCTACAAGCCCCTCTGAGAGCCAGCATTCCAACGGCTTCAGGAGATGTGTGATCTGCCTTCCAACTCCATGAACACATATCGTTATGTAAACTGGAAAAGCTACACATTTAAACATTTAAGAGCTAAAACAGTTCACTATCCTTTCTCTGTGTAATCTTAGGACATGCCTTGAGGCCTGTGAGTTAGAGATTTGTGCCAGGCCATGATGAGATCATGAGAGGGAATCAAGAGTATCAGTACATATCCAGTGCTTGCTGAATCTTCCATCATCCTAAATCCAGCAAATGCCACACAGCTGATTCAGTCAGACCTCATGTCTCGGCTCTTGAAATCATACTGCTGGTATCTCCCCAGCTGTCTCAACACCCTGTGCATATCAAGACCCTCTGTGGTCTCTACAGTCCATACAAAACCCAGCAGAGCACAAACTTATGCGTGTGTTGGAGTTTGAAATGGACTCTACCTGCCAAACTTCATTACAGGAAATGAAGCCAAGTTGATAGCACTCAATGCTAAAACAGCCCTAGGCAAATCCTCAACACTATTTACTGATATGTCCCTATTTTTCTTCTCTGTCTCCACTATATCTGCTTGTTAAGGCATGACCCCACACTCAGATTTTAGGAAATGGGGAAACATTTATTGTTTCTTGGTACGTTTTCAACACATTTTCTCCCTCCTTGTATTTCAGCAGGCATGTTGGCCTGCCTGTTCCCCAAAAGAATCCATAGGATTGTGCTTTGGATATATTCCTCCTCCCTCCTGATGTTCTCTGTCATTGAGGTGGGTTCCTTTCCCTACGGCAGAGCCCATTTGCTGCTGGTCTGGAATGTGTAGAAGAAGGAAGAAAAAATGAAAATATCCCTCATGGAAGTGACCATAGACTTTTTGCACCATTCAGCAAATCTTTTATGACATGATGTTAGGGAGACACAAGCAAGTGGTCTGAGGAATTGGATGACAACATTTATAAAGTATGTCATAAAGAATGTCATAAACCTTATTTCATTTCATTTCAGCCCAGGATCTATCTGCTTAAATGGCTAGAGACTAATTTTTTATCTTTTCAGAATATGATTTTGAAAAAAATCCTTGTAACTGGGGCACTGAGTCATGCTGTAAGAACAGGCCTTATGGATTTCCATGCATTTTGACAGCTCTGAGTCCCTTTCTGTTGAGTCTCTCTGTTTATAAGCTACATCAACTGTTCACTTGAAGAGGAATATATGCCTGTATTTTCAACACTTGATGCAAATACAAGACACAGAGAAACAGATGGACTGGACATATATTTGTTATATTTGTGCGTTAGATACCCATTGTATCTATGTGTTTGTATCTATTCAATGTGCTTATGTTGTTATTTGTGCATATAACACCATTTCTTACGTTATACAGCTAAATATAAGAACAATTCATACACTTTTTTTTTCTCATCGTCTTTTAGAGGATGCCTTTTTTAAATTATGTTATACAAGAAAGACACAGATAGACAAATATTTGTGAATAACATCATAGTTTTGCAGCACATTGAAGTAAATAATTCTTCTTACATCCAGTCTTCTTACATCCTCCAGACTACACAGAATAGACAGAACAATCTCCTAACACAAATACTGAAATGTAGAATACATGGGTTTTATACAACACGCATAGAATTGGTAAGTGATGGAAGTGTATACAGGGAGCTCAGCTCATTATCAAACTATTCTTCCTTCTCCAGCAAGCTCATAATCTTTTCTGTCTTAGAAGTTTGAATTCTGCCTAGTTTAGCTGCTTGGTGCCTCTGGTAAAACCCAAAGAATTACTGCATTTCATCATCAAACTTAAATGATATCTTTTAGACCTCCTTCTCCATTCACTTTGACTAATATTGTAGATATTTGACTAATACCATAGAAATGCCCGCTGGCTGTGGGTTCTGGTAACAGAACAGCATACTTGCATTAACACATGTCACCTTTAGGACATTAAAAATATCTGAAAATTTATTTGCGTGGCCAGTCTTATTCAATACTCACTATGAATCTCACCAACATCCTTCACTCTTTCTCTTAGATGCTATGCTGCAGCTTCTAGGGCCATAGTAATCATACTACCCTGACTAGCAAGATTATAAACTGGTATTGTACAATTTTTTGTGTGTTTCTTTAATTATAACATCATCTGCATTTCCTCTGGGCAGGACATCTCCTTACAATGGTAATTTTCTCTTGTGAATTCAGCAGGGACATAATGACCATTTCTTTTCTCTGCTGTTATAGCAACCTTTTTTTACTTTTTAATTTCTGCTTTTCTGCATTCTCCATTTCATACACATGGCCCAGTTCTTCTACATACTTCTATCCCTTCAGATGGTTAGAATTCAGGTTTGTAAAATAGTGCACTGCAATGTCAATGAAATCCATTATTATTTCAGACTACCTAGTTTGTCAAACAAGAAATCAGTGGTCAAGATGATCTTTTTTTCTTTAAAGACACTATGACCATCTGAAATAGAGGTTCCATTTTTTCAGCTGGATACTCTATTTAGATTTATTTCAGCAGTTCTCCTGAAAGAACCAGGCAGTCACTTGTGATAGCTGGAAGCATTCCAGGAGAATGGAATCAATCACCATCATTTGAGCGAAAAAGGCACTGATATACTAAAATGGTTCTTATCTTTTGACATAAAATGTCACCTCTTGGGTTGTACATTAACCATTGCATTCAAGATTATCAGAGGTTTTTCTGGCCATGGTCTAACACTGATTCACCACAGAGATTTGCAGTAAGATTTTTTGCTTCATGGCACATAATTGGATAGAAAACATTCATTTGATGTCGCCCTGTTCTTTTGAGATTTTCTAAGCCTTCTGATGTTTACATTCTTGTAATGGAGTTTCTCACGCACTTTCATGTAAATAATGATTGTTTGCTTTCTTCTGTGCAGGAGGAGAATTTTGATGGACTGTTAGTCTGACCAGTGTGGTTGGAGAGGTGGCAATGTCATCCCCCAATCCACTGCCACTTTTAGAATTCTATAAATGTTGAGGTCTGAAAAACAAAGTTCTCCTTTCCTGTTCGGATGCTGGAACACCATGCATGAGTTGTGTTATTTTGTGTCACAGCGGTGACAATTTGAGAATCTGCATCTGCGATAATCTTGAATTAAAATACCATTCAGTCCTGTATTTGCTTTTTTTTTTTTTTTTAATATTAGTAATTTTCTGAGTTACTGGGATTGAATTAAAATGAGCTTACAGTTTTCCACTTCCTCTGACAAGGCACCAGAGGTACCACAAATTGGTAACAGTGGTGCTCTGGCTTATCCAGTTCATTTTCCAATGCCTATTTCCTGCCTTCTAAGAGGTACTTCATCAGTAAGTATTATGGACAGACACTAGTAAAAAGTAAGACATAGAATCACAAGAGATTATTTCCATTCTTGCAGACAAAATACTTTTATGAATAAAGCAAATATTTTGAAAAGCTTTTATCTACTTACCCTTCTCCCCATATCTCTATAACTTTATCTTTTCTCACATGATTACTCTTTGACTGTTATTCAAGTTTTAAAGGAGCAGCACAACACAGCACACAGGACATTTAGATTAAAGAAGAAAGTTCCCATAAAACAAAAAAAGAGCAACAGACCGAGAACAAATGGAAGACTGGGACCAACAAATGCTAAATTTTGGTAGAATATTAGGGAAAAATGGTACTGTTGAATACATATTATCGAACTGACAGAAATGATACTATAAAAATCTTATTGCTTTATTAACACACAATTAGACAGAAAATGAGAAGGCATTCTATACTGGCAGACAGGAGGATTAATCAGCAAAATATAATTTAATGACATCCAATAGCAAATTGTCAAGTTCCAGTTTAATCCCACTTTGCAGACCCTGTCTTAGTTGCTCTGACAGAAACAGGAGAGATTTCGTCCTAAATAAAAATCACTCAAATACATTTGCTTGTTGGCAGAGTAAGATTTATATTGCACTGTAAAACAAAGGCAGTAAGAAACTGTTATGTTAAGAGCAGCAGGGATGTTAATGTTAACATAGATGCTCTATGTTAAGAGCAGCAGGGGATATAATTCCACTGGGAATTATATCAGAGCTGTGTCACCAAGCTCCTGATACTCAGCTTTCTATCTGTCACCTCTAGACATTTTGGACAGCAGACAGCACTTGTGTGGCTGCAACAGCTAGATCTTGTTTAGAGCAACAGGGGTAACCACTTAAATTACTTTAAAAACACATTATGGCACGATGGCTTACATAATACAGACGTTAACTACCTTAAGAAGCATAATCAGTAGTTTCCTTGAGAGAATGTGATCCAAAGTAGATAGCAGAGCTGTAGGCAATGAGTTGAAACAGAACTCAGTTCTAGCCTATTCAGTTTCTGCTAAATGCAAACAAACAATTTAATTTCAGTTGGCCTGAATTGAGACAGTATCCAAACTCAGTGACTTTAGTAGCTTTGCCTTCAAGAGAATGCAGCCGAGAGGAGAAAACCACAGGGTCTTTGTTGATTTTCATTTGAATAAAATATTTCCATTGGTTCAAATAGCATAGAGCAAGAGAAGAAATGTTACATTCAGAGTCCTGAAAGTTTACAGAAAGAATAACTATAAAGATATTTATAACATTTTGTCAGTACTGGTTAGCAGTAAATTAGATAGCATCAGTTTTACTCTGTCTGTAAGGCCAAGAAAAACAAAGTCCAGCCTTTTTTGTCAAAATTTGATATTTTTCCTAATTGCCACAACACTAGAACAGAATACCAATCACAAAAGTTATGAAATTGGGATGCTTTGGATGTAATGTGTGTGTATATTCATAGAGAGATAGATAAGCTACTGCAGGATGTGTTCCATCATCTCTTCATTTTTTATCATTGCACTTCACCTGCTATTTTATCAGACAGCAGTTTGAGAAACTTATGCCTCTCTTCATTATCTGCCTCCAGTGGACTATCTGAAAACAACCCACATTACCTACAAATGTGGTCATGCCACCCTTCTTTTGCTTTTCAAGACAACGTGAAAATACATTTATAAACAGATTTAATATTAATTTTAGGGGCTCCAGCTGATAACCTCTTACCATTGTGAAAACTTTCTTTAACGAAGAGGATAGAAGATATTCTGATGTTCACTTCGATTTGTACCTTAGTTCCAAGTGCTATAAAGACGTTTTTGTACAATCATAAATGAACCAGGATGTGTCATGAGCATGAGCACATGCACAAAGGGGGCCTTCACGAAGTGAAGGTGCCCCCTGAGGGCCTCTTTTGCCATCCTTGTGTTGGCCTAGATGGTACAAAGGATGTGCAACACAAGGACAGTAGGGTTCACTGCTATTTCAGGTACATGACCTATGAAAGTTTCCACAATTGTAATAACAAAACCTGCCAGCCAAAGAGGTTACAGAAAAATGTGGTAGCACCCTTCATACTGCACTTTTAATACACTTTGAAAAGATAGGAAAAGTTATTAACAGGAGAGAGGAAAGTAAAGAGAACATTTAATAATATATGTGCAGAGTCTGTAAGGGAAAAGTGTTAGTGGAGGGAGCTGAGTGCTGTCAAACTGATAGATGGAAAATAGATGACTTCATAGAGCTCCTGAACTTTATCATGACATACACTTGACCCCAGAGGCATTTAAATAAAACCTCTGTTAAGCCTAGATGAGATTTTATCCTTGCAGGCAAACAAGTCAAATGCTTCAATACAGTAGTAAAACAACTAATGATGGACTATTGTCACATGCTTCACTGCGTTTTATTGATCTGTCCAACATGACACTTGCCCCAACTACCTAGTAATATACATGTCAGTGTGGCTAATCTGAAGAAAGATAGGAGACCTGAATTCATAATAAATATTTATAATATTTAAATTTATAATACTTAGCACATCAGGTGATAAAAAAAACAACCATCCTTTTCCAGAAAAGCATGTGAAAGGTTAAGCAGATGCTGCCTCCGAAGCTTTTCCCCACTCTTAAAAAGATAGATCTGGATCTGATTAATACCAGAGCAGAAGTTTCACCTGATTTTTAAAAATAAAATTATTTAAAAATTCAACTGAGAAAGTATCATAAGATATTTCAAAACAAATGTAGCCAGCTCCTCTGCTAACTGAAAATATACATGGACTCCAGAGAAGCCTTCCCATAGTAAACTTTGCTTTGAATTGCATCACTGTTTAGGGCAGAAACTTCCCACTCTCTTCCCCTTCTTTACTAATAGAGCAGCTATTAAAAGGACACTGATTGACCCCCACATTTGAAGAGTAAAGTAAAAGTAAACCTTTCAAAAATAACTTTTTCTTTCATAGCTATTATTCTCCATTCCTTCCTTTTGTTACCTATTCTCAAGCCTGTCAAAACAGGAGACATGCCCTGATGTACAAATGTCCTGAGTGACCTTTATGCACAGGATGATCAGTGTGCCCCCAGTGCACGCATCTTCTCTAAGAAAGGCAAATACACTGAATTAAAAAGCTTCATTAATTCTATGCAAAGCCGTCAAAAAAAGGGATTCATAAGATCCTGTGAATGAAGCCATCTTCTGCCCATGTACAGAATGCAATTCACTGCCCCCCCCTCATATCCCTCCTCCCTCCAAAGAACCTCTTTTTTTAGAACACACTCTAATCTTCTCCCTGAGCCACAGTTCTTTCTGATTAACCATGAAACTATTAAAAAAAGAGCATTTAGACACTGCAATTCCACTCCACTTCTTTATTTATTGCCTTTGTCTTCTTTTTTAAATTGTATATATTTTCTTTCAGTCAGAAAATAGCTTTTATTACCAGCTCATCTCTTATAAACAGAAAACTTTCTATATGTAGTAAAGGTCTCTTGATACATATAAAATTAGCCTTCTTTTAGTTCCTGCCTCATTTAATTGCAAATGAAATTAGTATGCATTGCCTCTTGAAACATTTGATTTACTTGAATATGCACAGTTTCAATAACCAAAAGTTAACATATTTTTTATATTCTTTTGCTGTCTTTACTCATTACTTTTTGTGTTACAGTTGTCACAGCTTCTCCTGAACCAACCTGAGCTTTATCTGGCAGCCACTTATCAAGCACTGGCACTGTTATTACCCAGGAGGCTCTGGCACAGTAGCAGATAGAATTTGGATGATTAGTCAGTGTCGTAAAGATGAGAGTAAAATAAAGAAACAATAGGCTCAACATTAACATTGTTGGGCTTAGAGAGAAAGAAAAAAACTATTACCAAAGCCTCTGGGAATAAATTACATTGTTCTTAATCAAACTGGAAGTTATGAAACTAATTAGTTTTGGTTCACAATAAGCAAAGGTTTTTTGTGTTCAAGGACTTTTTAAAGAGGCTTCTTCTGCGTGTACTTACCAGGAAATAAATCCTGACCTTTGTTTTACTTAAAATTTCTAAGACATTAAAATAACTTCTGCTTCTTATCCTGCCCATTTACTTATCGACATTTCAGGCTGATTCTATATTTAAAGGGCCAAAATCCAAGCCTGAGCTACAAGAAGACAATCAACTAAATTAGGATAGTTCACTCTGAGTCAAGTTCACTTTCAGATAAGTGTATTGCATAAAGTTATGCAATTAATGTCATACACTAGTATCACAGAGATTTCATTATATTGACCAGGTTAATAAGCCTAAACTCTCTACCAGCATGCTGCATTTCACAGAGATACTATGATCATGTTGATCCAGCACAGATTATTAAAAGTAGAGGTAAAATCTTAGATTAATTGTGAAAGTTTCATGGCAGAATCAAAAGGATAATGTGTCAATCTGCTAAAGATCTTATAAATGTGTAGACATATAAAAATAAATAGGAGGTGAATGAGTGGGAAAGACTAGAAAAACAGTAGATTCTGAAAATTTTATCTGTTTGGCATTGCAGCAGCTTCATGAGATTATTCACACAGTGTAACACAAAAGGTCATCAAATCTCCACAGTAGATGGAGAGGTCAATAAGGGAGGAAATACATGACATGAAAAGATCTCCACTCAATTACAAAGTGTAGGAATTGTAAGAGTAATGAGAATGCATAAGAAGGGCATAAGTTTTGCTACAACAACGTTATATAAATTCGAGGGTTTTTATTAATAACCTGAAGGATCCCCCTACAAAGAGGACATACCAGGGAGAGAAAACTTTTGGTTGTACTTATAGAGATCTTCTTCCATTATTTCAGCCTCAAGGAAGAATACAAAAAGTGGAAAGTAGAGCAGAATACATAAAACTTAGATAAATGCTGTGTGCATACAGAGACAAATCAAAAAGGGCAGGGGAAAAACTGACACACATCTCACAGGTGGTATTTAGGATATCAAGAAACAGTTATACACATTGAGGAAAAGGTTACCTATTCTCTCTGAATATACCAAGGCGAGTCCCAGATCAGGGAATAATGTGCATTGACTCCATAATTTCAGAAGGCTGAATAAAAGCTTTATTAAGCTATACTATATTACACTGTACTATACTAATACTCAAGAAAAGCCATGACCCTTTCAGACAGTGACAACACAGCTTTGACCTAATTGGTCAATCAATCAAAACAACCATCACCAGAGTCCAGTTAAGAAATCCCTTTTGGTAAACAATCTCCATAGCACGTTCCACATATGCCAAACAACATATGCAGCAAGTGAAGATAAGAATTGTTTTCATGCCTTTCTCTGAGCTTTTTTACTGCCTTCCCCAAGAAAAATCCTGGGAAAGTTGTGCCTGCTGCTCTCTGTGAAGAGAGCTGCAGCCACAGTTACCTAACACAGAAGAAAATCTGTAAGAATGTGTCATGGAAAATGGAATCTTTAAAACAAACTTTAGACAGCTCCTTAAAGAGAATTTTTGGCTTAGGGTAAATAAACATAGGTTGGAGACTTCAGATGGAAGTAAAATGTTTCAGATTTGCTGGGTGCAATATCAGGAAAATTAAAGAAGTAAACAAATCTCAGAGCTGCTCAAAGTTACCATCAGTATAATGGAAGAAAGGGGAGGTAACAAGCAGATAACAAAGGGGACTTTGCAATTGCAAAAAAAAAAAAAAAAAGAAAAAAGGACAAAAGGAGATAAGAAACACAAATCAGTCAATTTACTTAAACTCAGAGAAAGATACAAATAATGAAAGAGAATGACTGTCACTAACAAAAAAAACCTGGAGGCCTAGAAATCAAGAGAGATGCCAAAAAGAAATTGCTTCAGATAAACCTGATGATTTTTTTGTCAACAGAAAAACTGCTTTTGTGGAAGAAGTAAAAAGAATGTAATATATTTTGCCCTTCATACCTTTGGCCCAATCCTTATTATTCCAGTATCAAGCTAAGATAATATGCACTAGATTCCATTACTACAGAAAGGATACAGGTTTCATAGTTATGTTGAAAAGGAATCATATATAATTCTTCAGCAAAATTGAAGTACAGATCAATTGAGTTTGTACAGGTGTTCTGTTCACTCCAGAATCTTCAGCATTTTCATTAACATCCTAAAGAATAAATATTATGCTTACTGATTTAACAGGTGACATAATTTTTGAAAACATGAGAGGTATATTGGAGAGTAATTTGCTCTTAAGAAAACAAATACTATGCTATTTGCTAGGTGCAAGTAAAGTATCTTTGCAGGTACAGTCAGCAACACAAATAAAAGAAAAGTAAATAAGGAAGCAAACATTGAAAAGGCAAAGGCTCTTGGTAATTTCAGACCACAAGTTAAAAACATCAATAATGACCTAGCAAAAAAGGAAAATATCATTTCAAAGTGCAAAGAGAAGTGTAATTTACAATTTCATGAAGCAATACCCTTTTACTTCACATTAGTGAGGTGTCACCTTGAGAACCATGTTCTGCATTTTAAAAGCATTCCCCATTTGGAGAGTGCCTAGAAGAGAGCAACAAGAATGATCTGGAGCTTCTAAACATGACCTAGGGACAAGGACTGAAGCAAGGAGCAGGTAAATCTAAGCAAGAGAAGGAGACTCCTTCAGTGAACAAAATACCAGTAAAAACAAATATCTGCTGCAAACAGGAAAAAAATTACCTGTTTTCGCTGTGCAGTGTGAATGTAGCCTGAAGTAGCAAAGAAAAACACAAAAGAAACTTTTCTAATTGTACCAGTGATAGAATATTTGAATAAAGAAGCAATGGATCATGTGGAGAAATAAGCCCTGCAAATCTTTAAAACCAGGTTAGGCAAACAACTATCAGAAACAAAAGGTAATGTTAATGCCTTGCAACTAGAGAAAAATAGTTGCAACTCCAAAGTTCCTTTTCTATCAAATGGCCTATGATGTATGAATACATATAATATAGAGGACTTAAACAGAGGAAAATGAACTCTCTCATACTGATTTGAATGATATTTCAGCTATTTCACACACATGAGATAACTTTAGCTAGCTATTTGCAATTTCTCTTGACCTATTCAATATATCAAAAAGCTGTGAGTTTACAACTTAAGGTATGGGCTTATATTTTTTCTTTTAGTTTTCAAGTGGAATATAATATAGCTTGAAAACTATGATGTTTTCTCAGTCTTAAACATGCATTTAACCTCCAAGACAAAAGAAGTTTCATATTTTTTGTTTCAATATATTATAGATATAGAAGTAAATTTCTTTCTGTGCTCACCCAAACATGTAAGATTCAAGCCATTTTTCATCAACTGAAGCAAACTGTGACAGAGTATGTGGCAGTAATATTATTCAGCAGAAACAAACTATTACTGTGATTAAGTGGAACATTCTGATACCTGAGCTAAATTACTGATGAAAAATGGACTTGTAGTGTCCAGTGTATCACAAGATGTTAAAAGGATCTAAGAGAATTGAGTGGAAGTTTTATTCAGGTTGTAAAAGCAATGATAAGAATAGTTTGTACAGTTTGTAGAGATACAGTTTGTATCTAAACTACAGCTCATTTGCTGAGCTCCTAGAGTCACAAGTCAAGGTTTTATGCCATTTTACATGCACTTTGAAGACAAAATAGGTCTATATTTTGACAACTATATGAGGGGGAATAATAGTGTTCTGAAAATAATGCCAATATTTGCAAACACACTAGGAGTTTAAAATGTGACCAGCAAGTTTGCCCCTATTCTTTAATTCCCAATTTGTAAGCTCTTTCAAACGCTGGAAATCATTATTTACAAAAGTACATAAAGGCATACAACCTAAAATTTGCTGCTTGTGACACTATTGCTGAAAATATGGCTTCCATTGGATCCTATGAAAAGGACAAGTATAAAAACCTGGCTTCTAAGAAAACTGTGTTCTGCAAACTAATTGGAAGTGTTTGGATGTCATTCTTGTATGTCTGAACAGCAATTACACGTATGACACACAGGGTAGAGAAGAGACTTAACACCACCAGTGTTTTTTTTGAGCACCCACAGCACCAATTTATCTTACACTGGTCATTACCTCTATTGATGTTGGAAGTTCTATCAAAAATAAATACAAGGCATTGTGCATTCAGCAATTTGATGTGATACATTACATAGTGATCCAGACTTTCTCAGGGATATGACATGTATGGAGTTAATGATCCTTGTGGGTACCTTCCAACTCAGCATATTTTGTGATATTCAGTTATCTGGAATATTCTATGAAAGTTGCTGCAGTGAAATTAATAATCTGAGACCACACCTTAATTTCTCAGCCATTATCTTCCAGGGATGATGAAATTATGATCAGTTAAACTGGTAAATTGATATATAGATGAAGAAGCTTACTTTTATTAAAATATTCAATCTTATTTCAAAGATTTAAATTCAACCTAGAAAATTAAAAATACATTCTTTGAGTTTCTTCAGCATTTCAAATGCAATAAAATTCAGTGAATGGGTTTAACCATTGTATATGGAAAGACAGAGTCCTCTGATGTGCTTCCAAATACAAACCAGCTCTTTGTTTCTTCCTGTCATTTCCTCCTGTCACTTTGGGCAGTAGTGCTGAAGAAGATATCCAATCTTAGATGAGGATCAAGTCCTTATCCAACCTCCAGCCATCACCTGTTCACATTGACCAAATAACATGTAATTGAGGACAAAGTGAGGAAGAATGTATACCAAAATGCATTTGCAATGCATTTTCAGCTGTCTGTGGCTATCTGAAAGAATAGCATCTAGAATTCTTAATAAAAATAATCCAAAACCATGGAAAGACAGTGCATATTGCATTTTTCACAGTTAGAAAACTTGCTTGGATACCAGTGAATTTAAATTTTTGATTGTGTACTACAGTATCAGTCTCTCAAGAGCAAAACTAAAAACAAAGACACAGAACATCAAAAACATCCTCATGTGTTGGGGATCATTTTCATTGGTTTCTTTACTCACACTGAAAGAGTACTGAATACCTAACTACGCCTCAAGCTGTACAATAAACAACCTGGCTGAGGCTTTGTGGCTTTTTACATAAACAAGAATTCATTCCAATGCAGCATCTTTTCCTTGCTTTGGACTTAATAAATAGCATTGCAAAATTGTAATTTTGAAAAAAGTTGTTTCACTTTGTGTAACTGCCATCCCATGGAGATAAAAGTTTACAAAATCACATAACTATGTTTATCTCCAGCTCTGGTTAAAATTCTTGACTTAGGGGATTCAATGACTCTGGAGGTTAAATAAAAATATCTCTTAAACCACATTGCCCACATGTTGCCATGGCAATTAATTTCTATTGGAGAGTAACTTTGGAACAAGCACACTTTTGGTTTTGTTGTTGTTTCCAAATAGGTAAAGATTTTTAGTGGTTTAGTCACAGTCTAAACAGGTCAGTTCCAATTATCTGTGCACCAAGCAATAAAAGCTGTAAAAATATATACCTCAAAATTGTAAGGTACATATGCACTTGATTAGCTGGTAGTTTATGGACATGGTATGATTACAGAAAGCAGTAACCAGAGAGAGGGACCAGTATGGGAGAGTGAGTACATGCTATCGGGTCAAGCACTGCCATGCTTTACAAGAGTGTCCTGTGTATCAAAAGCTTCTAGTCATAGTGGGTGAGCATGCTATGGCCTGGCAAGGAAATCAGAATTCTTGTGCAGCATTAGTAAAAACAGGTCACTGTGTGCAGGCTGTGAAACAGGCTGTTCCCCTCACAGAAAGCGTCAACAGAGAAATTTTGAAAAACAAAATGAATAATTTACATCAGACAGGTTTCTGAATAGCACACGAGTGAAACAAGGCTGCAAACCCTCTTTATTCAGTCAGATGTCTCTCTGATCAGTGCTAAGCACATGCTCAACTCCTGCTGAAGTATACAGCACAGGAACACAAGCCAAAGTATGTTACTGAAGAGGAACTGAGTGGTGAACTGAGCCAGAACAAATACCTTGAGTACAGGAGGCACTTACGGAAGAGAGATGGGACATCTGTGTGCAGCTCACTGGTGAACTGAAGCTCTTTAATTATATCTAGGGAAAGGCATGGAGAAACCCCCAAGATTCTTGATTCCAGCAAATCACCATGTTACTTCAAGTGCCTTCATCTCCCTGGGCTACCTTTCCAAGACAACAAAGAGAAGACAATGTGTTGAAATTTCTCTACAGAAAAAGCCTAACAGCAACAGCAACTCCTGAATACAACAGCAAAAGCATTTCCTCCCCTTATGAAGGTACATAGCCTGCAATGCTGCAATTCCCACATGCTATGTGTGATTATATCTTATGTAATAATGGCATCTGGTGGATTGGATTGGGGCAATATGTCATTCAAGAGCTCTAATTTATTTGCCAAACATCTTAGCTGTCTGTGTAGCGTTGCAAGGAGTATGGGGAATAAACAAGCAGAGGAAAACTCTGATTTAATTGGTATAACAGATGATGGCATATGTAGCTGTTTTTGGAATAATGTCCAAGAAGGGCTGCCTAGGGAATGAATAAGAGATATAGGATTCTCTCACATATTAAAGATGTAAACACTTTATATGAAGGATGAAAGCTAAGAGTTAACCTGCTTACATGGTGGAAAGTGGAGAAACAGCACTATGCAAATGGAGCTATATATAGACCAGTTTCCCAAAAGCATCATTTGAATGGGTTTTTCTTTTGGCTAGTTGAGGATTTTTTTTCTGAATACCTTGAGGAATCATCTAAAGGGCAGGATTGAGCATTAAAAATACATTTGAAAAAGGGCAAACGACTGACCAAGATGCCTAATTTTTGGGATGCACTCAAAACACTTTGATAGAAAAAATGTAGAAAGCAGCTACAAGGGCTGGTCCTGTGGCTTTGAGTGTTACCAGCAGGAAAAACAGTCAGGGCAGAATGCTGTTTCAGTAAGGGTGGCTGTGAACTGAAAAAGCACCTGGTTAAGAGAAAGGATATAAAGAACACAAAACATACCCGATTTTTTTAAGAGTGAATTCAGAAATTTTTTGTGCAGGATCTCATGGGAGAAGTCCTAGAGAAGTCTTAGAAGAAAACAATCTTAAAGAAGAGGTGACATTTCCTCAAGGAAATAAATGACACAGCAGGTACAAGCTGTCCCAGTGCAGAAAAAAGCATGGAGACTGGCTGAACTGTGACTTTAGCTAAAGAAAGAGAACGCTATAAAAGTGAATATTGGGGTAGATTATGAGATTTACACAAAAAAGTAGATTTTATAGACAGTAGGTCAGAAACACTAAAATATAACCTGAAAGAAAAAATAAAGAACATGGGAAGTAGAATGCATTAAGATACAAAAATAAGTTAATCATTTAGGAATGGAGAACTAACTACAGATGATGGTGAACCAAAGTGTTAAGGACATTTTCCCATTTTCTTTAATGGATCATTTACAATTCAGTGGAGCAGTACAATTTAGCATCAGTATCAAAGGCACAAAGTCTCACAGTAGAATTGGGAAAGAGCATGTCTGGGCAAATTTGAAATAAATATATATTTTATTAAATTGTTCAGTCTTGATTAGTTTCTAAGTAGCTTAAAATTATTGAAATTACTCTTAGGGCCATTTCACATGTGTGAATTCATAAAGGAAATAGAGTTACCAGAAGAGAGAGAGGGACAAGAAGGTGTCTGTATTTTAAATGAAGAAAAATGAGTATATGGAAGAAAACAATGACAATTAGTGTGGATCTCTGAAAAACATTTTCTTAAAAATAGTTTGCTTCTATAATAAAGTAGCATGACTTGTTATTAAAGAAACTGCAACTGTCACATGACTTTTAATGCAGTGGGAAATGACATTTTCACAAGCAGTGTAGTGAAATACAATATAAATGAATGGTGACCAAGCAGATGAATAATTGTACCTAAACAAATATTAATCAATGGCTCTCTTTGAACCAAAAGGATGCTGAATAAGGCTCTGCAGAGTCCATTCTGGATACAATTTTGTTCAATACTTTCATTTAAATTAAGACATTGGAATAGAGCAAACACACACATAAACATGCATCTATAAATACATATATATATATATACACACACACATATATATAAAAAAATTGTAGATTACATGGAGCTGAAGGGTACAATAAGCTTCCTGGGAAAAGTAATTAAAATTCAAATAGGAAAAAATACATGGAAAAAAATTTTTTATTCAACAGGCAGCAGGGGAAAGTTGCGGTAGAAGATTTTTACAAATTGAGGAGGAAGAATATACTACGAAAATACAGGATGGGTTAATGGAGAGTGTGTAGTAAAACATTTAAAAAATCTGATAATTTAGGTGAATTGTAAATTGTACAGAATTTAAAAATGTCATTGATTCATTGAGAAAATGCCAAAATTCATTCAAGGAAGTCAAGATAGATGTCGAAACAAGACAAGTGTAATAGCTCTCCCAGAGCACTTAGAAGTCTCACCTGCAATTTTGCAGTTGTGTTACTGGATTCTTTAGGAAAATACAGCAAAAACATGACAGTGAAGAGAAAAGCAGTGAGAAGATGGATACACATGAAGAGTGTTTGGATCAGTGTAGGTAATTTAGCCTAAATAAGAAGATTTTAGGGGGCTAATATAATACAGTAATGATACTGATTTTTAAAGCATCAGAAGAGATCATGTCAATGGCTGTGAAGGCTCCATCACTGCATGCCTCTAAGACTAGATTAGAGATGTCACTGATCACTCATTCTTGATTAGCTACCCCTATCTCCAATTTAAAGTTGTTTGAAAAGGTGCTGCCCAGCAGCATTTTGCAGCTCAGTAGTTGTAGGAAATGGCAGAGCTCAAATCCTGGAGAAAACAAAGGAATCGAGATATGCAGAGAATCACAGATGCTTATACAACTCCACTAGATAGTGCAACAAATGTCCTCGTGGACTGTCCAGACACCCTTATTAACAGATCTGTCCATCTGATATCCTCTCAGTGATCCTGGGGATACACATGTTAAAAACAGCTGCACTGTGATTATCTCACCAGGGAGTTCCTAATGCCTTCCACATGTCTCCAATACTTACTGGCAGCTAACTGCTTGGACCATGTCAAACAAACCACAGTGAATTTCCTTGTCCTTTTTTTCATAGTGTCCTTCGACATTTTTTTATATCCCATATTATCCTTTGATTCCTTTACCTTTTCCACTTCTTTCATCTACTCCTTTTCCACTTAGTATATGTAAAAGTAAAAAGCTTTTTTAGTCTTATGCCCTCACTTTCAGCATTTCCCATGATTCTTACAACACCCAGATTCTGAGTGAATGACCAGTGACAATCAAATAGGAGACACAGCAAGAAACTGACATTTAACTTTTATCTGCACCTCGTGCTACTGGTTCACAGCTGACTGAAGAAAGCATGAGTTTTGATGAAGTTAACTATCACTGGATTGCACATATAGATTTAAGTCTACTCATTCTAAAAATCTGGTAAAAGATAATATCTATGCAGATAGATATTTTAGATATTAGTTATTATATAGGTATTTCATCTATTTTTACACACATAAAAATAATGCAGGTGATAAAAACTTTGTAACTGCACCTCAGTTTCTATTCTGGCACTTTTAAAATGAAGTATTTGATTTTCATCTCATCTTTCTTTGAGGAAAGGGCTTGGAGTGGACATCTTCCATTTTCAACAATGCAGTCTTACATTAAATACAAGAAAAAAACACTAAAGAAAAGAGGAAATGAAAGGTAGGAGAGAGAGAGAGAGAGAACAGTGTAAGAAGATTGAGTTAGCATATGATGCTGCCAGGTGCTGTGCTAACTTTGGTCATTCTAGCCCTTGCACATCTGCATTTTGTAGTATAGGTGTTAATGGAGTATTGATTTATTTCAGAAGAGTTGTCTTCCCCACTCTAATACCCTGCTGGTTGCCTCCTTACAAAGGTCACATATGCATTTCAGAAATGAAGTAGGGCCCAGTCTCAGAAGAAAATCAAAAAGAAAGAAAATCAAAAAGAAAGAAAATCAAAAAGAAAGATTGTGCTTACATTCAGAAATTACTCTACTGACCAGTTTCTAAAGATACTCAAGGATGTTTAAAATACAGGGTTTGATCTAGAGTCTCTGACAAAAATCTGACACACCATGTATCCAGAGGTATATTTCACTCCTGTGGCTTATAAATTTTTTGAGGGGCAGACTCACATGGACATCAGTCGGGAGTGTTCATAAAAATAACAGGCCTAAGGGGCTTCCACATGAAAGAGACAATAACATATTATTATAGAAATATACTGCTTAAATTGTAGTTATCTTTTCTCCACTCAGCAGTAACAAGCAGACAGGGAGCATTTCAGCAAATTTACCAAATGGCAAATGGTTGTGGTGGTTATTATCCCTGAGCCAATAGTGGGGATATGTCCCACTAACCCTTAGTCAATCCTTACTTCACAGTCAGTGCCTTTTCACTTGGGTGCTCCTTCATTTGCTTTTGGTAAGAATTATAATAAAAAATGATGAGTTTCATTTGACAATATGAAAGCCAAGTCAAATGTGGCTGCTGAAAAGCTCTTTTGAAAGCACCATGCTGGACCTCCATGGGCATCACATCTTATCGGGACAGGTCAGGCATTCTCTAACATGATCAAAGACAGGGACTCTTCCTCATCACTGCATCGGATGATCAAAATTACTAATGCAAGAATGTGGTTATCAGAAACAAGGCAATCAATGCTTTATTAGATTATTTAGGGGGAAAATCACTAAATGCTTTTGACAAAAACAGGAGGCTGAGTCATCCCAAAACCATTCATAAGTTCTTTGTCTAAATTTATTCCATCTTTAAGTCTTTGGCCTTTTTTCTACACTATATATGCAGGCACTGTTAAGTTTCAACATGGTAAATTTTACTTTTCTTTCAGCTGTGGCTGAAATTTTCATGCTTAGAATAAAGAAATCAATGACCTTTTCTAACATTTCCTGAGTCACTATTATAATACTAGGAAATACCCATTTCCTAGATCATTGCTTTCACATAAAAGTGCTCCCTGCTTGAAAGGTCATGCTTTCTAAATAACATACACATAAAAATGAATCAATCTTCTCTCTGTGAATGTGAACTGTTATAAACTTTAAGGCAATGCAATAAACTTCCACCTTGTTTTTAATTTAGCTCAGTCAGTGTTAAAATGTTGGCCATTACTGCCTGTAAAACCATCTGTAGATCAGCATGATGCAGTTTCTTGAACAGGCAGTGATCTAGCCCGTGAAATCTTTTGCTGCTCCAAGTCTTGTTTTAACATCTACGTCTACAGCTGAGCATCAGCAGTTTGCTATTAAACATTATTTCTGTCCCTGTAGAAAGCTGGAAATCTCTCCAATAAACAAGTTAGTAAAAAATGGACTATGAGTCTCCTATTAGTCAGGGTTACTGCCTTTAACTTATTGCCTACCACCTTTAACGTGGCATGACAACTTTTTTTCTCCCAAGAGAAAGAATCTCAAGTCTTTTTGTAGGACAGCTGACAACAGCCTTTCAATGTCTACACAGATACTTTCATACAGACGGCAGCATAAATGAAATGTATGAGTCCTATTCATACCACAATTTACACAATCAAATTGAATCTCTACTGACTTCCAAAGTGAGTGAACAAATAATATTGTTGTGTTTGTTTATCAAATTCACCATTTGTCTGATACTTCTAAGAAGATTCTCTAAATTTTAAAACTTTTATTTTGTGGATTTTCCATCAATCTTGAAGAAGAAGTGTGAGGATTCGTCTGAGAGAGAGGTGCCATCTTAGTTATCCTCAAAAATAAGCTTTTCTGATTGATGAGTTAGTTCATATTATAGAGTTTGTAACGCATTTCTAGAAAGTAGCAAGAAAGGGAAGGTAATTAAAACAACTCTATATTTAAAGTATTAAATGAATTGGCAAAGATCAAAATAATTTTTGTACAGAAAAAATACAACCTCATTAGGAGCAGAAAGATGAGCTGTAGAGAAAGTACAAGCAGAAGAGAAGACTGTGTGCAGAAACTGTGTAAGAAAAAATTATTTCTCATTTTACAAATGTTTATATTATATCATTACATAAAATTTGCCCTCTGCAACATTTTTTTCTCTCTTTTGTAAATGCCACGGCAGGCTTTAATGTAGCATGGTTGGGAAAGAAATAAAGTTTACTTTCAGTATGCCAGGGAATTTCACAGACATTCTTGTAGCAACAGTACATAAAATGCATTCCTTAACAGACCACCTTAATTTAAAATATTTGCAGTTACTCTCATTCATCTGATTTTCATCCAGGCAAATAACTAAATTTGTCATTATCCCTTGGAGGTGTAAGAATGCAGAATATTAATATTAGGTTTGGAGAGCACTGCATTTATGCCCTGCCCAAATGCTTTCCTTCAGGAAGAGAAAACGTTCACTTTGCCAGCTTCTAGCACAGTGGAGCAAAATGATCATGCTGTTCTGACTTTGATGACTATATAAAAATGTTCACACACTATCTCTCATTTTGATTCAATTGCCACAAATGAATATTAAATTTCAAACCTCTCTAATATATTAATGGGCTTCAGAGTATCTAAGTATTGATATCAACACAGCATGATCAAGACTCAGTTAAATGCATTTTCAAATATCAAAGTAATTTTAACTATAAACTCTTGGGTTTGGTGGTTTTTTGTTGTTAATAAGTACACATTCTAAAAAGGCAAGAGATTGATCATTATTAATTTCTGATGCTCAAAAATCTATACAACAAGCTAAAACATAAGTGTTAATCTCACTAATTTACTTTATGTATCAAGAATAATCAAAGAGCCAAGAGGCTTTTTTTAGCTTAAGGAGACCTGTAACTCCTTGAGAAAAAAGTAATTTCACCTTGATTTTTTATTTTTCTTGTTCTAAAAGTCTTTGTTTCAATGTTTTTCTTCCTCAGAGTGTACTGGGAGCTCCCCTAGGTAGCTACTCCCACTGGCTTTTATTAAACTTGCACACTATTATTTCCTTTTATTTCATTTTGTTTGGTTTTTTCCTTTCTTGTATTTATCATGTGTTTCTCACGAATGCCTCATATTGTGAAGCCCAGAACCAGACGCAGCATGCCAGGTGTGGCCCCACCAATGCTGAGCAGAGGGGATGTGTCACCTCCCTCACCCTGGTGGCATCTCTCCTAACGCAGCCCAGGACACCACTGGCCTTCTTTGCCACGTGGGCCCATTGCTGGGGTTTCAATGCAGCATCCACCAGCACTCCCAGGCACCAGGCTCTTTTGTGAAGGGGCCCTCAACTGGATGTGCCATTGGAACACTTGCAGAAGCCAACAGGATGTTGCTTCCTCCAGGGATTACGGATCTAGTAAGAATATTCTTATTCTCAGAAAAAGAAATAAACCCCAGTGACAATATAACTCCCCACACTATTTAACTTTAGTGCTGACCAAGTCCTGCCATCCCAGAATATAACCAGGGCAGGAGGGACAACTCACAAATTGGGAAGGAACAGAAAATAATGAGTGTCATCTGCAGGCTGACAGAAATGTAGGAAACTGATGTGGGTTGCCACTGCTGTGGACATACACCATTTGATTTTGTGAAAAACTGAAAGTATTTTTCCCCAGAGGATCTGAAACAGTAAAGAACAGGATTCCTGACTATTTACACAAGCTATTGAAACATCAGGTGTTTTATATGCTGACTTTGCTTTCACAAAAATCTAAATATCCATTAACCAAAACAGGTCCCACCCTACAATACGGGTAAGCTGATGGGCACGTTCAGCATACTTCTGATTTCATATTCATGTCACAATACTAATACTAAAACATTGTCATGTCTAGAAATCTGGCAGGCTGTATTTTGGATTTATTATTTAATCAACACATTGAAATTATCATAAAACCAGCTTTTTTCTTCCTAAAATTATGTCAGTCCAAGGACTGTGGTCAGCAAATAAGTCCTACAGATATTGCAGATTAAAGTCTGTTATATCTGGGATTGATTATTTCAACTATTTATTTTGGGGTTTCATTGATTGCACCATTCAAATACCACAGTCTAGGACAGATGCTACAAGTCAGATCACATGCAGAATTTTGAGGAATGTGAAAAAATAACCCTATATATTTAACACATCATAAATTTTCTCAGTGTTTTTAAATTATTGCTTCCTGTCTGAAGATCCTAAGAAGCAGTAAGTTATGCCATTGAGCAGCTTGTAAGAACTGAACTTCTCAGCAGCCAGCCAAGGAAAGAACACTTCAGGATTTACTCTTATTACTTATCTGTGTGTTCATAAATGTTAGTGGGAGTAGGAACAAAAAAAAGTATTTATTAACAGTAGTCACTCCCCTAAACTGCATCCTTGTGCACAAAATCAGCCACAAATTGAACTATATCTCTTCTGCATCACTGTGATGAAACCCATTAAACTCTGGAGTGTTTCGCCCACTGACATGGGGCAAGACTAAAGCCCTAGAAATCTTCTCTTCTATGAAGACTCAAGAGACACAGAGGTTTGATGAAGCACCCTTGACTTTTCATCTCATGCAAAAATTCCTAAATAAAACAGAAAAGGTCTATGTTTATCTTTATGTAAACTTTCCCTTGGCACAAAGAGACCGAGGAAGAGAAAGATAATAAGCTTTGGCTAAAAAGTTTGTAAAAAACTAGCTCCAAGCTGCTTTTGTTTTTGCTTCATAAACCTTTTCCCATAATTCACCCCTACCTTTTTTTTCTCTCCTAATGATGAACACAAATTCAGTGAAAGTGACATCAAATTCTGGCAAGAAGAAAAAAGAGTTCTGGGGATTTACTGTGAGGAAAAGGGGAGTAGGGATAAACCACAGGTTTTTATCCCTACACAGGTTTTGTAGGGGTAAAACACAGAGAATATGCCTGAAGACTTAATTGCTTTACTTTTATTATTAAAATTCCTGCCACAATATCTCTCTGAGCTAAAGCTCTGTTTTGGTCCTGGCTCACATGAAGTTCCCATCTACAATATTATTACAGCCATAATGGCAACAACATCCACTTTCTGTGGCACACAGAGCAACCTGCCTTGAGGCTCCAGAGGGAGCTGTGAACTTTCTTACCTTTTCTTCAGGCACAGAAAACGTGAGACCAGCCCCTGTTTTGCATCTGTTACAGATGTACTGCCCATTTTAAGACATTCACAGGTTTTTATTTTAAACTTTTTTTAAAATAGACAAAGTTAGCATATCACTATGGAAAAAGTAATAATATCTATACACTGTAATTGTTCTTGTGATCTAAAAAATATTCAGAAGGATTCTGGAGAAACTGAGCTAGTAAACAACTTCAAACATACCATATTACATTCTCTTCATTGTAATTTAATTTTCCTCCCCTGTTCTCAAGAAGCAATTATAATTTAAAACCTCACTTGTTTGCAAGAGACCATATGCATAGCATGTGGACCTGCAACATTGCTTCAAAAATTGAGGGATTATTATGTAGAAAATTCAAAACTGCAAGTGTAATATAAATAGAATTATGTAAAAATAAATAGCTTAGCTTCTTCCAGCTGGTGCAGGACCACAAGGAAGACTGCTGAATGATTAATACTTGATACTTATTTGAAATAAACTGCAGATGGTTTCAGCTAGTTCCTGGCTAGTATAACAGAACTATTTCTAAATAAAGAGAAGAACTATATAAAGACACTAAAAATTGAAATTAAAAAATGTTTGTTTGGTTTTCTGATATCCACTTCCCATGAACGTTTATAGATTCCATTTATCAAAAGCTCGGTGTTTAAGACTGGTACTGCCAATGAGAGAGATGGAAAGGGAAGTTATCCTGACATGTTTGTGTTCAACAAAGAAAAAATCCTCTTGCATGATACAAACAGAACAGTGAATAGGCAGGACAGAAGTGGCCATAGGTAGGAGTCCACACTTTGATATACTACCTGTGAATGCTTTTTTTTAATCAGGAATTAATCTTGTAATTTTTTTATTCCCTGTTGTCTTTAATTTCAGCAATGAATTATTGTATTGCCTCATGGAGGATGTTAGCACACAGTTAACCCCTACCCTGAGGGCATGCACTTTGACAGAGAATGTACCACGGTGCCAGAGAGGGTGAGCTCTGACCAAAAAATGCCATGTGAAGGGCAAGGGGTCATGGGGAAGGCAAGCAAGGACCACCCAGCCTATGGGGTCACGGGCACCAGAATGCTGGGGACAGCATTCTTTCAAGCAGGAGACCCAATTCTACCACTCCTTCTGTCTGCCCATTCTACAAAGGAGGCAGTGATGGGAAATAGAGATAACCTTTTCCTTGCCTCAACCACTTGGTTAGCACTTCTACTGCCTCAGAAACACAGAAAAATGGGACATTTTTTATCTCATAGAAAAGTAATGTTATGAACACAGGACTGCCACCCAGAGATGCCAATAATAATTAATCAGTTGGAAATGCACTTGAGTGGCTGTATTTACATGCTGATGACTTCCAATATCTAAAATATCTATTAGATGTTGCAATTATGTATTTAATTTCGGAATATGAAATAACTCTTCCTGGGTCTTGTTCAGCTTCCAAGTAAGGAGAGACCATTAAAAGAAAGCATAAGGTAATTTTTCATTTACTTGAAAGCAGGAGATTGAATTCCTATTAATCAGCAGTAGCACATATTCTGTAAACTTCACACAGTAATATCCAGGTGGTACCATACTGACTGCCTCCATTATGGAAAAAGCAATCCTTTCCCATTGTTTTCAAACCCATTTCTAGTGGTGCTAGAATAAATATCTGGAGTCAGCTAATACTTGCACCCACTAAAACTGGTAAAATCCTCAGTGAGCTGTTGTCTCCTTATGAGCTTCTCCCCAGACTGAAAAGCATGATGAATGTGCAGAAAGATGTTAACAATTATGATAAACACAGCAACTAAGCAGTTCTGCTAGGATCTTTTGATGTTACCTCGTGAGAAACTGATGGCTGGCCCTTTGGGGAGGTTGGTTACTGTACTGACTTGGTAGGGATGCCTGAACCTGTCACCCCCTTCTCTGGCTTGTGTAAAGGGAACTAAGGATGGCACATCAGCTCAGGTAGTCTCAGCACCCATAATGCAGGTTACTGTGGAGACAGCTGGCTGGACAAAAAAAGAAAACCAGAAAGCAAAGGGATACTGTTACTAAGGGTTTCTGAAAACATCGCGTTACACGTTAGACAGAAGTGTCTTTAAAATACAAGTTCTTACAGTATGTATATGTATAAGATATGCCCCCATATTAAAATCTCTAGAGATGTTAGTCTTTACAAGTGACACAGGGAAAGACATGTTGCCTTGTAGATATTAAAAACCAGTGGATAACAGCCTGAGAGGGCAGTATGACCAGGCATTCTGAGTACAATTAAGCCCTTTTAAAGAATAATAGACACCACTATGATTGAGTTTCCTACATGCCTCTGCCTTTAAAGCTTCAGGGAAATCCACAGATTTCCAGTGCTAAAATGGCCAATTGCAAAGTTATGCTAGGTCAAACAGGGGGAAAAAAAAGAAGACACAAAGACACAGGCAAAAGTCACAGTGCTCTGCAGCAGGAAGCTGCAAATATTTGGAGGAGAGAGAAATAGAGACATGTTAGGGAGCTCACCCAGCAAAGCTTCAGAAGGCAGATTTAAAACACATATGCTAGCTTATTAGAAGAAAAGCAGAAATGTTCAGGCAGCACAAAGGTAGCAGTACTGTTGCAGCCTTTCAGGATTCAGAAGACACACTCAATAGTTTATAAAGACTACAAGCCTAGACACAGATATGCAAAGAAAATTAACCAAATTAGTAAATTCCTACTTCAAGAGCAATCAGTGTTTGAAGCAATCAAACTGTGAAAGACAGTTCAATTCAAAGGAAAAAATTAAAAATAATATTCTAGATTTTAAGCAAATCAAAAACTTGGGTACTTGTTGTACCCAAGTCTGTCATTCCTATCTTTCATTAACAATCCATGCCTCAACAAGAGACAGTTGTTAGATTTAAAATCCCTCTACAATTTTATCCAGAAAAGGCTAGGTAAAACATTATCTGCTAATATGAAACCCATAATTGCTGATATAGCCCTGAGATCAAATAGTTTGCTGACCATATATAATATATACATCTCTAAACAATAACAACAATAAAAACAACAACAACAAAAAAATTGAAGAGTGGAAAAATGTTAATTTCAACAGGGAGGATGAAAAACATCCTGGAGACGAAATTGTAGTATCCTCTGGGGTGCAGAACAAAGAGCTGATTTTATTGGGAAAACCATCACAGAAGTCAGATATCTTTAACTTTCAGAGATAAAAGGCTTCAAGGGGAAGAGGATATAATGGCATACACAGAATAGATGCCAGGGATGGTGTTCTGTTGGTGCCTACAGGGACATGCCTACATCTCAGTCACCCAGCCTAGGCTCTGTTTAAAGACACAGAAACAGCCAGTCCCAGAAGGAAATGCCACTGATTTCACCTGTGAACAAATGAAGCATGGACTGATGGCTCATTTACCATCTGTACACTTGTCTGTGTGTACCTGTAACCAGTTCACTGCCTTGGAAATCAATATCATAAAAGCACTAGAACTGCTGTACTGCTTTTCTTTTTATGAAAATAAATGGTATATGCATGAACATCTGGTAATGTAAATAATTCTGAACTATCTTGTCAATTTTAGCTTCAATAATTGCTTCACTGTGATATTTGTTGCAACAAATATGAAACATCTTGAGTTTCAGAATACAAGTAACTCATAATCAAAATGTGTGGAATGTTTTTCCTCTGCAGACTTTAAAAACCTATTTTTAAACAATTCTGCAATAAGCCAAAAACAGTTTATGATTTAACTTTACTACCTCAGTAGTAAAGTTAAATTAAAACAGGCTGAATTGGTTTGTTTGACAGGAATTGAACAAATACTTAGCTGGTAACTAAATTTGTCGTTTTTCCTTCCCAGTGCAGAATTTTATATTCTGTCTGTGTTTTTTTATAGTAAAACCAAATTATTAGCTCACAGAAAGCTATATATTAATTTAACAGCACTTCTCGTCTGTTCTTAGGCACTACCTGTGCATACAACATTTTTGTCTGGGTAATTTTTGTTTCTTGTAGTGGTGCAAGACTCTTCTGGGAATTTACCACCTGGCTGAAAAGCTGAATCCAGGATGTCTGCAGTCAATAGTATTTCACAAATGGGTTTCCCCTTCTGCAGCAAGGTATCTCATAAATATTTTAGGACAGGTAGTCATAATTTGACATTCAAGCTGTGCTGGTTAATTAGGATTGATTACATAAATTGCAGAATACTGAAAGACTGAAAAATACTGTGCAACAGAAAAAACAACAAAAAAATGAAAGCTGCAAGGCTTTAAATCTTTGAGGGAAAGTTAACAGAAACACAGTGGCACTGCAGAAACTTGCCAGCACTTTCTTCCCTGGGGAAAAATATACTTTGCCTGTGGCAGAGCTGCTGGAATGTTAAGGCTATAAAAGGCTATTTTTTACCTTGGTGTGCCATTAAATTGTTATTGTTTTTCTCAGCCAGAAAACTGATGTATGAATGTAGGAATAAATTAGCATGTTTCCATTCCATTTTTCATCAGGAGGTGGTGTAACCACAGTTTAAGAGTTGTAAGAATTCACCAGTGTGTTAATCCGGATGGATGCAGGTTGGCTGGGTTTTGTGTTATGCCAACCTTTGTGAGGTTATCACAAGCAAAAGCTGGTATCAAGATTGCCACAATCACAATAAAACACTTTATTTTCTAGTAAAAGCAATGAATTAAGGCCATTTTAAAGTAAATTCTTATCACTTCTAATCAGGTCGATTTTAGCCCAAACCAAATAAACTCAGAGTTTAAAAATGTATTTTCTGTGGATGTCCCTGTACCACTGAAGCACACATTCAATACATTTTCAGAAGTGCATACACACAGTCATACTGCTATTTAAGTGATCTTTTTCTATCTAAACCCAATCCCACAGGTAAGTCTTATGCAAACATTCACTATATTTAACAATTTCTGCAAAGTCTTCAAAAGAAGACATCTCAGAAATTACTGATGACTGTTGAGCAGAATCATCTAACATGATGAATCATCTAACATTCATGACATGATGAACTTGATAAATGAAACAGTATTCATTGACAGAGAGATTACAAAAGTGATGTCACTATGCTATTTCTCACAGCCCATCACAGATCCAGAGGTCAGCAAAACTTCTAGATAAATAGGAGAATAAAAATATAACAGAAAACAACAGAATGTAGCTCATTGTTTGAACCAGTTTGGCTTCTATGATAGTGTACACTACATATTCCATCCAGGTCTGCTGCTCCTCTGCATCCTTGCAGTGTAAATTATTAGGGTTTTTTTCCATTAAAGACAAGTTGAGTTCCTGAAAACAGAAGGGAAAGAAATATGTGACAGGAGCTCATGAAATCACAGCTTGGAGAAAGTATATATAAAATGACTGTTCACCATCAAATTAGGAGCCATTTCAATGATCAGGAAACAGTTGAACACAATCAAAAGAAAAGAGACTTTTTCACACTGTGGGACAGTCAATCATGTAACACATAAACTACACAGATGTCAAAAGTCCATGGTTTAAAAGTTACAAGAGTATCACAGAAAAAATGTAGAGACAAATAAATAGCTAAAAACCACCAAAATAAAGCAAAACAATAGTTATAGAACAGTTTGGATGAGAAGCTACCTTACAGATCATCAATTTCCCTGCCATAAGCAGCAATGCTGCCTAATAGATCAGGTTGCTCAGGGCCCCAAAAACAAACCTTTAAACTGCAGGCATCTTGAAACTGGAAGTTTATGTCTGGGAAACTTAGTGAGATGTTTGTCCTCCTCTTTTACTCCTCCCTGAGAACGTGCTGTGGGCCACTAACATGGCATATGAAAGTAGGAAAGCCTTGATCTGGACAAGTTTGACTATTCCAATGCTCCCACAAGCCTCAGGTCAAAGTACACAGTGACCAGGATAAAACAATAATATTAATAAAGGGAAAAAAAAAAAAGTCCATGTGATATTCCATAAATTTTATAATCCCTGGTTCCTTGAAATTTATATTAATGGTCTATATATGTTAATGTATCCAAAGTGGAAATAATAACCCATTTCAGAAGCAAATCTTTCTTACTGCTTTTTAGAAGCAATGATTACACCATGCATTACCAATTTAATGGCAAGAGTACATTTGGCAGAAACATATTTAAGAGAAAAATGTGAGCAAAATTAAAGTACAGGTATTAAGCAGATTTGACAGTAGGGTGTGAAAGTAGCATGAAATTAAGTTATGCTAAGAGGCAATGTTTAAAATGACTGATCTCCACCAGAGCGCTACTGCATTCATGTCAAATATTCTGTGCCCTCAAATGCATAACAAAGAGCATAGCAGGCTCCAGAGGCAGCAGAAAAGATTAATAAAGTGGAAATGCTGAACATGGGGAGCTGAATACTGTTTTGATTAAAAGACCAGCCAGTTTGATAAGGTCACCACGTAACTCTTTAACACATAAAGTTACCCTTAATACTAAGGGGAACAGATTAAAAACTGATCTTTGACTTGGGAAGCAGGCAGAGAGCTTGCAACAACACCACAACACGTTGGCATTTAAAATTTCTTAGCCAAGTTAAAGGTGAATTCCAGGATTTTAATTCTGAACATACTGTCTTCCACTCCTCTATACCACAGGGCTTTCTACTTGAGCCTACACTGCATCATGTCAGCATCTCGCAGGAGGAAGAATAATTTTAATTAAGTGACAAAGCTGGACAATAGAGATTAGGGTTAGGGTTAAGTTTAGGGTTCTGGACTCTACATAGAACCCACCTTATCTCTAATTTCCACTTTTCTAGGAAATATTTAATTTGTAGGTTTTACATGGACTAAAACTATGCAACATTTTTGCTGTTTCCCCTTCCTTTTACTGCTGCTTGAAGATGGCAGGAAAAGAAAAGAATTTAACATAATATGTCACAAAGATGGGCACCAATATAGAATACAGAACAGGAAACAGACTGAGCTAGTAGACCCACCACAGCACAATGCAGTGCCATGAAGCAATGCTGGCACCCATCTGGAAGCAGCATCATTATGTTCATGTGCTGTAAAGGGTAATCTCCCAGGGATGTTTCTAGCTGTCTCGGTGAAAAGAACCAGAGAAACCAGTAAAAGCCTTCTGATTTCCCTGCAGACAATAGTCATGTCTGTAAATTAAGCTCTCTGAAGTAGCAGGTCTGAATCAAGATATTCTCCTTTAGTTTAGATTTTGTGAATTTTCTCTGGGTTCCAGTGAGGCCTCTCAGCTCAAACATGGGCAGTTCATGGTGATCTTTCAGACTGTTGTAGGAAAGGAACAGCTTTGACTGTACAAAGTGCTGTTGAGCAACAGCTGCTGAACTTCCACACACAGAAAATTTGTGGTCCTAGTGGAAGTAAACTAAAATTTTTCTGCTTACAATCAATCCTCCTATTATGGACTCTTTCAGGTTTTGATGAAGTTTGTTGGTACAAAGGTTGTCAATTTCCATTGGTAGCACTGCCTCAATGAGATTCATCATTATGGTAATGGTTCATTATTTTTATTACTTTTAAACAACATATAGACAATTGTTATAACCAGTTATAACAGTGACAAACAGCAATCAAGGTTTCTCATCTTCCCATACTATTGTCTCATTGCCATTTAATTAACCTCTCCTTCACTGCAATGCCTTTTGAAGGTTCATAAATTTGCACTTAGACTCAAAGCAGTCATCAGATGAATTCTGCACTGAACTGCTGTGATGTAACCCCCAAGTGATGATGTTTTGCCATATGAATGCATAAAGCCTGTAACTCTAATAATAGACCCTTCCAAGCCTTTTCCTGCACTCTAGCATGTGTTTTCCACGTAAGCCTTTTAGTCCTAGCATAATTTCTATCCACAATGCTGAAACTGACATTATAGAAAAAAGAGAAACTTCAGGAGTTCTAGAATAAACTGCTTTATGGTGTAATTGATATTTGTTTAACCATGGAATTACAAATGCTCCATGGTCCAGCAGGGGCAGCAATGCAGAAGACTGCCTTAGTGCTTTCCATGGTAGAAATTAGTCTGGGTTTTCTAAATAGGTACAAATTTTCTAAATGTTTTCAAATTTCATCATAAGCAAGTCCTAGAGCACTAAGAAAAAAAAAAAAAATAACAGCAAGTACACGAATAAATTCTGTAACAAAACAAATTTTAGCCATAATTATCCCACAGAGGTAACTTTTGGTAATTTTGTATAGTCCCTTGCATTTACAATTTCTCAGCCAATTCTTAGATAGTCATTAGTCTCACAACTCCCCCTGTTTCCCAAACACCATTATCACAAGTTTAGAGAGAGAATTTTCTCACTGAACAGAGCAATTTGTGCAGAGACATACAATTAAATAATAAAATTCAAAAGCTAAACTCCTTGCCTCTCTTCAAATTAATTTATCATTTTCCACTTTCAATCTGTAAACAAGGCTACAGACGGAACTAAATGGATTGTCCCCTGAGGGAATATTCTGGGAAATAAGAGAGTAATAGAAGTCTTTCAAAATAATAAATGCTGTTCTTCACCAATTATGCCATGTAGATGAGAAATGCAAAAGCAGTAAAAGGAAAGAAAAAAAGTAACATAAAAAGATTCTTCAAACGCTAACACAGAGACAATAAGAAGCACGTTAAAGTAGCCTTCACCAAAGATGGGCTAAATAACCTAGCACAGGCCCCACACAAGAAGGTGATTTCCAAACAGGAATTCATGCATTTTGATATCTGTTATAATGACAAAATTGCATGACCAACTCCATAAATCAAATTCACAAGGCTGCAATAAATGCTTAAACTCTCTGGTCTTTGAAAGATAGGGAGCTGGATGTGATTCTGAATTCCAGCCAGCTAAGCAGTGGGAGGTTTGCATTAATCATTAGAAAATGATGAATGGAGGAATGAATGTGCCTGGAATTCACCCCTGTGATCCCTTGTCCATTTAGCTGTCTATACCCTAACATCTATGAGAAATCAGTATTCAAAGCCATTATTTTATACTTTTTTTTTTTAATTAAAAAAAGCTTCTCTCTTTAGAAAAGCAGTGATTGATTCCCTTCTTCCCATGAGAGCCCAATAGTTAGGCAGCACCACAGCTGTCCAGACAGCTTGGGTCCTAAACCCTCTATATTCCTATGTACTTAAAACCATAGCTTATGCATCCCAAGAATTGGCATATAATCAATAAGCCCAGGAATAAGCTATAGAATTACTGGAGGAAGGATCTTGCTCAGTCTCATACAACAGAATCATTTAATTGCTCTGTAAACATGTAGGTACAAACCAGACCAGAAAAAAATTGTTTAAAATAGCAATCAATACCACTGCAAATGTGTATTTACAGTACTGGCATCTGAACAACTGACCATAAATAATTTCCAACTGGCAATTAAAAGGATAACTTTTCAAACACAACATTTTGTAACAGCTTCCAGATAGAATGAATAACAACAAGAAAATCTATCCAGGCTCTAAGATAGAGCCTGAAAATTTTCAAGGGGGATTTCAGGAGGTGCTGGCAGGTGACTTGAGCTGCTGACTCAGAGTTCCTTCCCATCCTCTATTCCTACGCTCCTTCTGCATAGCAGACTCAAGTGATTTGGCCCCTGGCTTTTTAAATGATTTTTAAAATGATTTTTAAATGATTTTTAAAAGAGCCATTGAGAATGTACATATTAAAGCTGGCTAACTGACATTAAAGCATTTAAGTAGACACTGAAAAAGCATGCCATCATCTCAAGCTACTTGAAAGAAACTGCTGAGTACAAAAAAATGCACAATTATCCCTGTGAATCTGGGAGGGTATCTAGGGGAAGAACCTGCTAGCTCTATGGGTCTACACCTTCAAGGTAAAAGAAAAAGTATTCTCAGCCAAGGCTTAAAGGAGTGAAGGCAGATGTTTAAAAAACAGGGAGTTAATTTAAACTCCTGAAGTTTTATTTAAGCACCACACGGTTGTATTTTCAAAAACACATGGATGATTTGAGAGCAAAAGCCCTGCACAAAGCCACTGGGTCATGGACACTTCAGAAACTGCTGCCCAGCTGAGGGCGCATCTCTGAGAATTAGTGTTTGTGTCATTTCATACAATCACAATTCTCCAAAATAACAAATAATCTCCAAGCAGCTGTTGACATTCTCAAAAGCTGTATTTTAACTCCTGACAAATGGTACCACGTGGCAAAAGTGACTTGTTGCTTTTTCTGTATGCCTGAATGGTGGCACTCAGCTTGCTAAAAAATGTACCCTGCTGGGTTGAATGTAGAGCCTGTGCCTCACTTTTAAAATACAACTGACCTGCAGGGAAGGCATAACCAACCTCAGCCCACCATCAGCTTCCAAAGGCACCCCTTCACTGCCTAGAAAAAGTCTGCAGAAGCACATATTGAGATACTTTACAAAATAACAGTTCTGAAGTTTGGATTAGAAATTTCCATTAATTTTCATGACAATTCAGCCCAACCATGACTCAGGCAACTGAGGACCTCTAAGGCAAATTGTCTTTCACTGTGATTTTCTGCTCAATTAATATCACCTCCAGCCTCATTACACCTGGATCTGATGATTTCACCTAGCCTTGACTTACTTCCCAGTTACAAATAAACAGTGCAACTAAAAAACCCCAAGCAAACATGAGAGTTTCGTGCCTGTTTTGTTTTTCTGAGAAATATTCCCTTCACATTAGGTTTATGAGAACAGCTTTGGGAAACAGAGCTCATGAATCTATTGGTCCTTTGGAAGTGATCAGGTCTGCAAACTCACTCTGAAATTTTGAATTTTGCTTCTTGTCCCCTTTCATAACCTCTCTAGTTCTGTGTTTTAGGATTGAGGCTCTAGTCTTTTCCACCATGTCTCACACAAGTAGTTTTCATTTGAATAAATGTTATGATTCTTTGAACCTTTCCTAAGAAAATCTTACAGTTAAAAAATGGATCTGAAATGATTCAAAAACTATTTCAAAATATGATTAGCTCATGCCATCAGACCATCTTAGCAAGGCTGTTGGCTAGAAAAACATCAATTATGAATACAAATAATATTAATCTTGTTATAGTTATATGACAGATTACCTTTGCATGATGAATTACCTTTCCATTAAAGGTTTTCCTTTTTATACCTTTTGGACACATGTACAACTAGCTTGTCTCATGAGCACCTAAACCAGATTATTTAAACATTTCAGGAAAGCAAATTGTGCATGATAGTATGTTTAACAGCTGTTAGAAGATTTGGACAATTCTTGTTTACCATCGGTTTTCTGCTATCACAGTGTAAATTTCCAGAATAATTTTTTTGCCTATGTCTTAATTTTACTTGCTGTAAAACCTTGTTTAGCTTTCACTAACAATGCTTCATTTATTTTTGTTCAGGAACAAAAATATGTAAACATGCCCTTGTTGATGGTGAGTAATCTTTAATTCCATTTTTCTTTTAGCTTTTGCTGGCTTGCAAAAAAAAAAAAAAANTTTTTTTTAAATTTTTTCCCTTTTAAAAAAAAAAAAAAAAAAAAAAAAAAACTAAATAAAATATAACACCTGAAAGTTTAAGTACATACACAATCTCTCTGAACTCAGACAAGTTGTGCAATATTAACTGTCGGGGTCTTCTCTGCTCTCTGAGATGACCCCAGGTGGGAAGCCTCTTTTCCCAACCCAGCTGTCCAAGAAGGAGTCAGGAGTCTTCTGCTCGTGTTCTCAGTGATTTTTATTGTCTCTTATCTAAAATATTTTCTGTCTGACCCGCTGAGCTCGGGCTAGCAGGTCAGTCCAAGGCACTCTGCCCCCCAAGGGGGCTGGTGCTATCTTTTACACTATGAACTACGTATTAGATATTTACAATTGTGTACCAGTCCCTAACACCTATGATAGACAGTGACTTTTACTCTAAACCAATCTAAGAATGCCAGCATCACCTAAAGGATGGATGTTAGGAAGAAGAAGGAAGAAGGACAGGGCACGCCCCTATCCCTCCATCTTAGGGTTTTAAACCCCCCTGTGCCAAATCCCAAATTTTTTCCTTTCACCCTCTAACTACTGCTACTGTGTTGTCTAAACTTTTGTGACTTGTGACTCTTCATATAAGGTTGGTAATTTGTCCCATGGGCTGAAATCAAAGCCCCAAGTGTTTTTGGCTTCCTGCCAGGGCCGCCCAGACCCCTGTCCGGGGTTTGGGGCACGGAGAGGAATGTCTTGGATTCCAACAATTAACAACTTTGCAAAACTCAAGCCAGACCATTGCTACTCCACTTCAAACTTTCTCTGGTTGAAACCTTCACACGAAGATTTAATGAAGAGCAGGAATGATGCAGGCAGCACAAGCCAAGGTAGCTCTGGAAGAAGCAGCAGAGCCAGTGCACTCCCTCAGCCAGCCCTGCCAGGAGGCAGCACACTCCTGGCCTCAGCAGCTGCACACCACTATGGATTTGGGAAGGACAGCAGCTTCCACACAGCATGGCAGCATGCTGTGCAGTTACCACTGTGCTCCAAGATCTCTGCATTGCAGTCCCTTGCAAAGAGCAGATCTGAAGACACAGGGGCAGTCAGCCTCCTCAGCCTGCCCCAAAGCAAAGCAAGCTCCAAACACAGCTGAATGTGAGACCCTCTCCTTCTCTCCCCCTGCAGCTCTGATACAATGACCAGCGGCATTTCTCAGAATGAGAAATATTGTGCTGGCTTTAAAACGGAGTTAGCAGTGTTTCTCCTGGGTGCATCTCCCAGAGAAGATAAAATGCAAAATGGCAAAGATGTGATTATGTGATTACATCCAGGAGTGGAGGCAATGTTGAAGTCTCACTGAGAGCTTTAATGTGTGAACTCACTTGCCAGCAATCACCAAACTTTTATTTGCAAAATCTCTTCCTTTTAGCTAGATTTTCTGGATGATAGAGAACTCCAACTTGTAACCCAGGCCTGCTTTATGCCATATTCATTCAGTATAATAACCACATAACCTACTGTTAATGAGATATTCTCAGATTTAAAACTGTTGACAAACTAAGAAAAATGTCTGAATAAAACCCCAGTGGATAAATCTTGTTACATTGATTAATTTAGCCCCAGGCCAGGCTGTAGTTGTAATTAATATACACAGTAAATTCTGCAAGAAAACATGTAATTATTTGCTCTGTTACATGGTAAAATAGTGACCATAGAAGTACTTAGTACTGTTCTACTAGGAACAGTAGAAGATAAGGATGAAGTAAGAAAGCAATAAGAGATAATATATGACACACTGCCACCCAGGATGGGTTTCAGGAAGGATCAATACATGCTGATGTAAAAAAGAAAATTTTGTGGGTTTTTTGCCTTTTTTTTTTTTTTTTTTTTTTTTTTCTTTTTTTGTCCCTGGAAGTGTTTTCACAAAGAAAAGGAAAAAAAATGTAGCACCAAAAAAAGGGAAAAAACCAAACCAAAAAAAAAAACCAACCAAAATCAACACCAAAAATTATGGACATTTTAGAGATGCCTTTTCTAATGTCTATTCTAATTGTCACCTGGGAAGGGTAAGAAGCCTTTCTATACAGAATAGTAATTGTGATTTTAGTGCAAATCAGATAACTCTCTATGAGCAGCCAAAAATATTTTTGCATTCTTTTACAGAATTTGTGAATCTAGGTAAAATATCTGTACATATTGAGTAATATGGACAGATGTAATTCTCTACCTAAGTCTGAGTACATAGGTCTAAAGACTCAGTTTTTAAAAATTTGATCTAACTACCCAGATGGACATAAAAGCAAAGCCCTTCCTACTGTTAAGCTTAAACCAAAGGTGGGATCTGTTCACTAAATGCCAGCTATTTCACTTTTCTTTACTTTTATTAGAATAGAACAGAATAGACTTCCCAACCTCTTCAGCACGGACCATAAGCTAAAGCACGTTATAAAGGGCATTGCCCAAACACCCCTTAAATGCTGACAGGATTGGGGCATCGACCATCTCTCTAGGAAGCCTGTTCCAGCATTTGACAATCCTCTTGGTAAAGAAATGTTTCCTAATGTCCACTCTAAACCTCACCTGGAACCGTGTTGAACCATTCTCACTCATCCTGTCACTGGATTCTAGGGAGAAGAGCTCAGCATCTGCTTCTTCATGTGTCCTTCAGTCCACAATCAATATTTTTGCAATGAATAAAAGGAGTCTCAAATAGCCAAGCTGTAGAAGAGTGCTTCCAGGTATTTTCTAAGTAGTAGCCAACATAATGCCACTATAAATTGTTTAGTCAATAAATTCAGCTACAGAAATTAAAATGTTTTAAAATTCAACTGGCAAAATTATGAGACATATGAATTTAGAAAATAAAGAAAAATCAATAAGAAAATCAAGAAAATAAATCATTTCTTAAAACCATCATTACTCTGACCTTAATTATTCTTATAGCAATTTTTCATGAGTAATGGAAATGACACAAAATTATATACTCACCTCAATACATGCTTTTAATCAAAGAAAAAAATTTATAGGCCAATTAAAATTCACAGAATTTCACAGTGGAAGAAAACAGGGACTACAAACAAACTATTCTGTTTAATTCAATCACCAGTTAACTTGATTCATTATATAATCTTATAAAATCTTAAAACAAGATTATATGGATTTAAAGAGCTTTTCTTCATATTTTTTTCACTCTTGTAATCAGCTGGGTAAATAGGAATCATAAATTATTAGCATTAAATTTGTGCAAATTCTTTTTAAGACAGTACCATGACTGTGCTTTCCATGCATTTTGCAGTACACAAGGAAAAACCAGGATATCCAGCATTTGCTGATGTACCTTGTACATTACTGACTTATACAAAGAAAAGTTTTTAATTTGGGCTCAGCAAATTTTCTGTACTTCATTTGTGGGCAACATAGAAGCACTTTTTGGGTTCTACATGTTTCAGTGAAAATCTCAGTCTTTGTGGCAGAATTCACACTTTTTGCACAGCTGCTTCATTTGCCAGCATCTGCCAAACTGAGTTTTCCCAAAGGGTAATTCAAGTCCCTCTTTAAAATCTGCCTGTTCATCTCCATTTCCTTCAAGGACTAGTTGCATTTAATTAGAGGATCCTCCCTCTATCCTTTCACTGGGCACCCTTTGGGGCGGGCACTTTTTGTTTCAGCACTGAATTTGTGAAAACATGTAAGCAAGTAACATCACCAACCGATAGCATTGACATAGTTCACTGTGTCCATTGTCACAGACCTTAACCAGTGCCCACCAAGCTTGTTTGTGTCCTGTCTCCCAGCTCCACAGCAGAGAGCCTCTTCAGCTTACCTGCTGTTAAAAAGTATTGGTGGCAAGCATTGCATGCTGCATATAAGGCAGCAAAGCTCTTTCATCATCTCTGGGACTTAAATCCCAGCTCAAAAGTCAGTGGAGTGATGCCCTCACTTTCCCTTTGGGACCATCAGACAGTGTTTGCATTTTCATATGCACAGACAATGTAGATCACTAAAATGTCTGAATACACATTAAAATGATTTAAGCAAGCTGGAGTGCTGGTACATAAAACACAACAGTGAAAAACAGAAATCATAAGCACTCTTTTCACCTGCCATACACTTCTCCAGGGATATTTATTCTCACAAGTTTTCATTTCTTATGGCTATAGAAGATGGATATTCCCTCCTGTTTAGAAGTAGTAGGAAACTTAATTTCTGTAAATATTGGAAGAACCTGAAAAACAATTCCATACAAGCAAAATTACGTTAATTTTCTTAAACTAATGGTAAGCAGCAGATAAGCAACAGGAAAAGATCAATATATAAAAGTCAATGTAAAAGTTTCTTTCCTGCTTCTTGTTGAGAGGGATAAAATAGTAAACTGGAAAGTTCAAAGTATTTTCTAGATTCACAAGACAAAATAAGTAAACGATGATGTTCTCTAAATGAATGAAAAGTATTCATCTAACAGGCTGAAATAGGTACAAGATAACTTCTGAAATACTAGTTAGCATATTATGTCCAGCAGTCAAAGTGATCTGTCTTTATACTGAGAACCAGCAACAGAATAACCAATGAGAAACATCAAGTTCAGCAGGCAAATGGGAGTTTTGGTTCATGTTTGGATGGTGATTACTCAAACTTTAAAAAAAAAAAAAAAAATGAAAATTCAACAGACAAAGTCAGGTGCTGGCTGACCACTGGGGTGGCCCCAGAGTGCCCAGCAGGTTGGCATGGCTTGTGGGACCAGCAGACAAAGCTGTACTCCCTGGCAAGAGAAAGCCTTGCCCAGCTGCAGCCTAGACTGAGTATTTTCATCTAAAATAATGTCTTTTTATTTTATTCCAAATAAAAAGGCTTTTTGCCCCTCTCACTACTTTACTTGTGGGTGTTCACTCACCATCTTGAGCATGCATATATCCCACCAGCAGGCTCCAGTAGACATCAGCTATTTGCTTCATGATTTAGGTGTGAAATGAGCAATAATTTCTCCTGAAAATATAATGGGTTTTCTATTTGAAGCTTTCCTACAGTCTTTCTTCTGAAGGTGAATGCTTCATGACAGCAAAACAGCCACAACAGAAAAGACACACAGTAGATTCACACAATTAAAAAATTTCAACAACACTTTAAAATAATTACTGCATTTATTTTACAGGAAAGTATTCATTACCTATACTACATCCATTAATAATGTGAGGAATGCATCTTCCTTATGCCCTAGTGTGTTATTGCTAGTTTGATAAATGCAAAACTCATATTCAAGGAGGAACAGTGCCTATTGCATTATGGCATCTTTTTTCTTTTCTTTACAAGGATCCAATTTTCAGAAAATTGAGTTATTCTTTGTCATCTTGTTTTTATGGTTTATTCATTAAGTGAGAAGAGCCGAGGCCTAATAATTTGAAGCATTTGTCTTTGACTTCAACAACATACCTCTGCAAAACATAAATTCCCCTTATTCTTCAAAAAATATGCATATCTTCTTCTGGAAGACAATAAAATATGATATTACAGTAAATTACAGCCAGCTGCCAATGAGAAAATGAGGACAAAGACATGACATTTTTGTTTAATGCACCTATTCTTCTGACTTGACTTGTATTTCACTGAAATTACTCAGAAGTACTCTGGTCACAGCTACACTGTGAATTCCTCCACTTCTGTAAGACTATTAACCAAAGTGTTTATGAATAAGAAGGTCAAAGTCTGATGTTTCAAATAAGTGTTTGACCCTATATGATATATGCAAGTTGAAGTTTATACTAAATTCAAAAAATTATACTGCATTACCTACAGAGGGTGGAAGAGAACAAGTTATTAGATTTCTGTCCTATGTTTATGTCCTATGTTATATGAATTAGTCAAGCACTCTACAAGACAATATTCTGGTATTGGCTTAAGACGCACATGCAAATTTAGAAAAATTTGCAGTTCACAAACACTCAGTTTGCCCTCTTCTGACTTCTCATCATTTTTTCCCAGCAGCGTGATTCTTTAAATCACTCCAGATCAGAAGTGACAAGTGAATATTTGATATCTTATCAGATTCAACATCTTTATTTAAATCTTAGCCCACAGGGTTCAGATGGGGCAGACCATGTTTGAGACTGAGCAGTGCTGTAGCAGGTCACTGGCCAACGCACCTTTCTAAGCAGCTTTTGGTCTGAAACAGACACCAAATAATGCCACAAGGTCTTCACCCCAATTTGGGCTCTCTTACCCTCCTTTCTCCATTCATTTATACAAAGTTGATCAGACAGCCTGGCAGTACCACCAAAGTGCATCTCAACTCTGCTAATGAAGGAACTTGTGGGGTATTGCAAATTGCTCCTTATGCTGTATTGCAGTAGCATTGAAATACTCTCTGTCAGACCTCAGGCATCTAGAATTGGCTGTCACTTTTAAGAAAGTTCGACTATGCTATGTTGGGGAAGATAAACTGTATGGCACAGGCCTATGTGCCCAGTGATGGTCCCCATCATAGGCAGTTCCCCTCGCATCTGCGACCCTGATCCACTCAGCGCTACCCTTTGGAGCTTTGGAAGCTCCTACACATTTTTCAAATTATAAACTGCTTTTTTAGTGCAGAGGTTTCTGACTTATTACAATCTTCTTTCATAATTAAGATTCCTGCTGTGTCTCTACCAAGTAAAATAATTCTGAGCTTTTCTGGTCTTGAAGAAATTAAAATAAAATTGAGAACAAAAGTTCTTTTTCTCAGTGCATGCACAAAATCACCTTTAATACCCCTTTAAAACCCTCCACCAAAACCATTTAATTTATCCTAGATTCCTTTTTAATTTATCCTGAATTCCAAATGAGAAATCATTTGCAATTCAGTACTACACATTACCTGTGAACTGAGGAATGAGCACAAAGCTAGAGTTTGCTTGCATAGGCTGCCCTGTGAAAGGACAAACACTTGGTAAATTACATGCAAACCTAATAAAATCATCATAGTTTGGCTGCCGTAAAAAATCTCAGTGAGGTAAAAGATGTCAGTTCTGGATCTTCAAAAATACTGCAGAGGAGACCAGCACCATTTTTTCCACTGCCAGAGCTGAATATTTCTGAACGGATAATCTCCTGTAATTTTTAATTTTTATTTTGTTTTGGTTTTGTTTCTTAATTTTGGTACACAGAAAGAACTCCATCACATAGATGTGAGCAAACTGCAACTACTCTGGAAAGTAAACAGTAATTCAGGGAAAACAAAACAAATCTAAATTGTATCTGAATAAGACCTTAAAGAAAATGCTCTTCCATATCAGATCAGAAGAACATTATATATTAATAATTTGTTGGAGATATTCTCTTAACTCTCTTGTAACCTAATCTACCTAAGGCTGAGTAAATAGGATGTGGCTGGATGAAAGGCACAGAATGCTGCCAGAGTTGGAGCACAAAGTCAGAGCAAAATCTTCTCTCTCTTTAGTCACAAGAATTACATGGAAGTAACAAGGGCAATTATTAAAGTTTAAAATTGTGCTGAGTGTGAAAAATGCAGCAAGACATTTATGCCTGAAAGAGCTCACAATTGAAACAGCCCACAATTGAAACAGCCAGCAATAATAGGCAGTTATGAGATGATGGCTAGAGGATGCGGTATGTCAAGGACTAGTGTGTGAGCCAAGAAGATCAGCATGCACCACATTAGTTCCACCATTTTGTATTCATCCATCATTTGAGTTCTTTGGTTTTAGAAAGGTAGGGTTTTCACACAGGCAGCTTTAGTAACAGAGGTTGTTGGGAGAACAGCTGGCCAGAAACTTTCCAGTGAAGTGAAACTTCATTCCAAACGCAACCGACCTGGTAACCCTTTGATGAATGCAAGTAGGGTTTCAAGGAAACCCTGCCCAGAGAAAGAACACCTGGATACCTTGAAGTCTTGAAAACACTTTAGAAAGAAGACTCTGAGAAAAGCTAGGCTTTACGATATGAAAATGGGGACAGAGCTTTGTGTCAGGGGTATGTGTCTCTAGAGGGTTCACATGGAATGGTGGTCCAGATGGCACCAACATGGAGAATACACTTGCAGCTCCTAAGGATTTTATCTATCCACTTTCCAGAAAAAAAAAAACAAACCAAAAAACCAACTCATGTCAAATGGTGTCTCGCCCTGTGGTTAGGAGTTGTTTACCCTGTGCAGGAATGTTAGGACCTGGCTGCAGATAGCACTTGCTGAGGAGACTTGCTTCTGTGATACAACATTGGCATCCATTAAACTGCAGAAAACTTACACCAGCAGTTGCTTTTATTTTTGCAATGTGTGCAATTCCAGCTTCAAAAAATTAAAGAAGATAAAGAAATTACAGTGTAGTATAAGCAGTGCCAAGCCATTTCATGTTTAACTAACAGCTACCAATTGGCAAGAAATTTCAGGTGGTATTGACTTGGATCAGACTCAAGTAAGTGACCTAGAAATAAACACCTATATCTCCTTACTGCTCCCCTCATCCATGTTGTCCTGTGGCACTCCCTTGTTGAACTCCCAAAACAAACAAACAAACAAACAAAAACCCACAAGACAAACAAACCAGTCCACATTTCATCATTATCTACCAAAGGACATACTTTTTAATTATGTGTCCAATCCTGAAAAATAAATATCTTGCTCTAAGAGAAAGATGAAAGACGTCCTGGTTTAGGGACACACACAGCTGTGACAGGCACATAACTGCTATGTGCTATACTGTTACAGAGTTATTTCCTTTTTCTTCAAGAAAAAAACCTTTCAGAAACCTGTTTATTTCACGAGTCATAGTGTTTCACATTTCAGCTTACTGCAGTATAAGCAGTAATGCTCATCAAAAGCTGTAATGGATCACAGGTTTGGCATGCCCTTTGCCTACAACACTCATTAGTATGTTTTAGCTGCTTGCATCCATCACACAGGGATAGAAAGAGAAAAATCTAAACTGGAGTCCCAATCCCTAAGAAGGGCTGCTGCAAAAGAACCATGTTTAGAAAAACTGTCTCTGATGTAACAAATGAGACAGTACTGAGGTGGCATTAAGAGATTCAAGATTTAGTTGAGCTATAAACCCTACCCATTGCATGAGTAGTGGAATATGCAATTTAAGGTACAACACAGGAAAAAGATGGAGAAAGCTTTACCGGGGGGCAGGAAAAAAAAAAAAAAAGAGAGAAAAGACAGATTAAAGAGGAGGAAATGAGACAAACACTTTGACAGAGACACTAAAAGTGCTAGAAAGGATTCTTATTTGCAAGCATAGAGTGAAGCTTCATTTTGTTTACCTTCAATTTTTTTCAAATCTATGTATTAATTTTTTACTCTAATTCCTTAATTCATTATAAACAAGCATTTATTTAGTTTACAGGTAAACCTGTTTGGTGCTGTAGAGCAAAGACCACCACTGTGAAACCAGCACATGAAGTATTTAATGATTCCTCAGACATGATAGATTGTACTAACACAGAGGAACTCTCACAATGCACTAAGATTAGGAGGCTCATGAGTTGGAGAATACCTCCTGCCAGGCTTCAAAAGATAAATACAAATCTATTGGCAGTTGATTTCTAGGAACTCAGCCTACTCAAATCAGTCTTTTGTTGTTGAGTAGACATCAATACCAGCCCACAGCTGTGGTCACCATCTTTTGCCATCACACACTCACATATGGACATTTATATGAAGAATAGCCTAGAACAACTTAGCCTGGAACAAAGATGGCTGATAAGCTAGATAAAAGAGAGACATGCAAAACCACATGTTATGTGAAAGGTAAATAGTCACCCAAAGGAAAATAGTACCAAAACCAGATGCCATTTAGTGAAGTTTCAGATACTGTGCCCAAAACATCCAGAGAGGTGATTCTCTGTGCAATAAGCTGTAAATTCTCACACGAGGAAACTGTGAATGCTAAAGTTTTACATGAGTTCAGAAACTGACTGAACATACATAAGAAAAAAACTTTTAAGACGCTTCTGCACCTTCCAGGGTCCTGCAGGCACTTGTCCTCATATTCTTGTTATTTTCCACTTTCAGTACAGCAGTGCAGAGCTAGACAGCAGTCATTTGTTAGTCATTACAGTGACTTTCAGATTCTTTAAGCAGAAAAACAAATGTTTTAATTGCTTCTCCTCGTTCCAGGGAACTGTCACTGACTCTTTTGTTACAACAGAAAGTTGCACTATAATAAAATTAATTACTTGCTATTTACAAAGAAAAGCTTTAGTACATTAATAAACAGGACAATTTTCAGATGTTAGAGAATGTTTAAAAAAAGGAGTTCCATCACTTTATTCAGGTAAATTATTGTAACTTTCTCATAGCTAACACTTTATAAGCAATTACAGAACTGTGCAGATTGTAAGTGAACCGCCTTCACTTATTCAATCCAATCTTCTGCTCATAGAGGTTATGGTAAAAGCACATGGCCTAATAAAAGCAGGTTGCACGAGATATTCTACAGCTGCATGTTGAAAAGACCTGAGGATGGAGCATCCTATTCTTGATCAAAGGGGAGATAAAAAAATCCTATATCCAAAGTTGTATCCACTGCCTCTTGCTCTTCAAATACAAACCTACAAGAGCCTGGCTTTGTTTTCATTGCTGGCTACCCAGAAGATAGGTATCTGTTACTGAAAAAGAGATGGTGGCACATGTAGGCCCTGTGTATGCTGCCAACTTGAATAGCAGGTTAAGATGACCAGTTAATACAGGTGAAAAGCAGTTCTCTTTTGATTGCAGCTATGATAAAAAAACTTCATCTGGTTTTCAATTTCCTTTTTTTTAGATCCAGACCTCTTAACTGAAATCTCTTTGGAGGAGGATAGATAGCACCTGATGCCTACAGTCTTTATATAAAATCTGATTAATTTATAAACAACCCAGAAGAGGCTATGAAAAGTATTTAGAGGAAATGAATCCATACACGACATTGTTTATCAGATAGGAACCTCATACTGTTTACAACTGCATAGGTGTCCTACTTCATCACTTCATTTAAAGACAACACTCCAAATACGAGCATGTATGTGTGTCAGTCCTCACACCTGCCAAAGTGTATTATTTACAGAAATCAATTTAATGCACTTATTTTTTTTCTCCCTTATAAATAGGTAAGAGGCACCAGAAATTCACTGTCCCAATGCTATTTATTAATAAACACTACTTATTGAGGAGGAAACTTTAAAGGGATGTGTTTCTTAGTGAATCAAATTACATGTCTCAAAACACCAACCTTTCTTCCTCTCTGAAAAGAGCTGTGATCTTTAAAACGCCATCTGAAGCTCTCCCTTCAGTATTGCTATGCACCATTGCCAGGAGCTCTTTTCTGATTTAACTCAGAAGCCAAATTCTAAACACCCTTCATCTCTGCTCTTTGGTACTGCAGAACATCTGTTTGCTTGCTTTATGCCCCTTGATTTTTCCATTTTTCTTAGTGCAGAACCACACATTACAAGCATCCATCTCCCTCGGAAACTTTTGTGAGAATACTCTTTTTATTTATCTTCTTTGGCATTTCTTTGATTTGTCTTGTTGGCGGAAGCAGATTTTCTTTTGGGTGACACAGCAGCCCCCTGTACTTAGACATTTTCAGACCAGCATGATGAAGTGTTACAAATTGCTTGCTTGTTCATACTTCAGTTTTACTCCCATGCAAGATAAAAGTGCAAAATTTTTCTTTCTCTCCAAATATGTGAGATTTTCCTGGAATTGATTTTCGAACAGTTATTTATAGCTGTGATTACAGCTGCAACTCAAGACATGTTAGACTGCTCTTTCTCTAAGGCTCAAAAAGCTTCTCAGTATGAGTGGATCTTGGAAACAATCCCGTTACACACTTACTTTTGCCTTTTTTTTCCCTGTAAACTTTTTCTAGTGACATAGGAGCAGCTCAGATTGATTTTTTTTTCTTTTTTGTTTACTATTTTTCCTTCCCCCAAAACTGTGTTCAAGGTGCAGCTTGTATGTTTATCCTGACAAAGTGCAAAGAGAGGTGGCATGAATGACAGCAAAGATTCTGGGCTACCGAGGGTAAGAGAGCACAAGGATTAAGCTGCTGTTCTTTAGGTTTCCACTTCTCACAGGGACAGAGAGGGATGACAGCAAGTCACCAAGCACAAGCTTAACAGGGAGCAGAAAAGCTTAGGTATGTACTGGTATTTTGTGGGAAGAAAAGCTAACACTGTGAATCTATTTTGCACATCCACAGAGAAAACAAGGCTTTTCAGCAATTTGGAAACATGCACAACTCCTTTTAACAGGGAAAACAGACTTATGGAACGTTGTTATATTGAATCTGGAAATATTTATCCACTGCCTGCCCAGATGTGGGTTCATTCACAGCACAGTCTGTAAAAGGGAAATGCACAGGGAGTGCAACATCCCAGGCACATCCTGATTTGAACTCCTCTAAGAAATTATAGACAGGGACCGTGGGTCAGGGCAGACCAGAACAAATTGTGTCTCTCCAAACAACTGTCATTAGAAAATGAGAAGTTGAGTACAAAAACGTGTTGGAAATTACATTTTAATAAAAAAATTAAGGGTTTGGTTTTTTGTTGTTTTGTTTTGCTTTTTTTTTGTTTGTTTGTTTTTTTTTTAACTGAATGCAGCACGTCACAGCTGTAGCCCTCTATTATCTTCTTCATTTACAGCTCTGACAGTTGGGTACATCCCATGGACCTGGATGCATGCCTGACTCCCCCTCATCCCACAGCTGGGCAAACCCCACTGCATAATAATTCTCCCTCTTTTACCTTCATTTCCATAGAAAGTGGGAAAAGAAAAAATTGTCCATGGTTCCACAGATCTGCAGTCTGCATACAGAGGACTGTGGGCAAGGGTATCCTACGAAACACATGCAAGCCTCAGAGCAGCTATTGCTCCTCAAAACTGTCTTCTGCCTTTGCTCTGCACAAGCTGAATTCTGCAGGTCTCCTGTCTAGTCTGCTTCCTACATTATAGCAACTACAGTGTCAAAAGCACTCACTGACAGGATTCAAGTAATTGCAATTTTTCCCTCTGGGTGCTGTGGATAATACCGTGGATTGCATACTCTTATGCCATTAGCCATAATCGTAAAAAGCAAAGCATAAGCAAAAGTCAACACTTTTAATCCTCAAAGTTAGGGAAAGGGAATTTCCCTTCTCAGACAGTGAATAATTTAAATAGAGATTTTAATCAGAGCAGGGACTAACACCTGGAAATCTCTCTCAGAGGAAAGTGTGATGCAGTCTTCCTTTACCTTGCTCCCTCTGTCCCAAACTATGTCACGGCCTCAGAAGACTACAAAGGAAAAATAGATTCTGTTCTTATCCATGCCAACAGATACCCTGCTGTCCTGAATCCAAAAGAAATGGGGTTTGGATTTTCCAGAAGAAGATACTTTACCTTGGCCTCTGCTTCCTAGGTGATGTTTCAACTTTTACAGCACTCTGAAGGAAATGGGCACTGTTTCTTTTTTTTTGAAAGGACAGCTGCCCTTGGAGTCTTGCACAGACTCTGCAGCCCATGCAGATGGAGACACATGAAGACATCACAGACTTCAAACACACATGGCAAGGGAAAACTTCCACACACACTGAGAGCAAGTTGCCTATGAACACACAGCTGTTCTGTACCTCTGCAACAAGCCTGAAGAATATGCCAGCACACACATTTGCTATGCAGAGGCAGAAGAAGGACTCAGAACATGAGCCTGTGTTGTAGAGTGAGCACTGCTCTTCTCTAATCCTGACTGGGCCACATGCAGATGGAACAGTTTCAAACAAACCCTAAGAAATTTAGTTTCCTGGTTGCACTGCCATGTTCCACATAATGTGTACCACATTGTACTATACAGGCTCCCCTCAACACTGCTGTAGAAAGCCTTAGTTAAACTGGGAATGAAGGACACATCAAAGAAACACTTTTTGGGGAAACCAGTGAATTCATTTAGAGTTATTCAAGAAATTTCAAACAAATAGAAAAATAAATTTCTAGGTAGAGAGCAAAAGAGGTTTTGACTGTTTGATTCCAGGAATGGTCATTGAAATCATCAGCTGAAGAACATGAAACAAATGAAGTAAGGCAGAAATTCTGAAGAAACAGCACCAAAAAAACCCCATACCAGTCATAACAAACAGAAGGAAATTGACTTAAGAGATAAATGAACAATGCAAAGCAAGAAATATCTCTAAGTCAATGACAGAATAATGGGGTAATTCAGGATAAAACAGAAGGAGCTTTGCAGAGGGAAAATAAAGATATTTTTGAATAATGTCTTTGAATGAGCAAAGATAAGTACCTGCTAACACCAATTAGGACAGACTGAAAAAGTTAAGTCAACATAAAACAAGTATTTATATAAATAAGGAGATCAGGTCTTCTGATTGCACAGAAACTTTTTCTGTCATTTAATCAAATTGCCCCTTTCTTTATGGCCGTCTTCTGCTGTGATACATACATGCCTCATTCTTCAAATCCTTTACAAGAAAGCACAGTCTTTCAGGTTAAACGTGAAGAAATGTTTATAGATCCCAGAAACTATTATGAACAGATTCTTTATGTCTATAGCTTACCTGCTTACTAACAGCAAAGTGGAAAATTTCTCTTCTAATGCTGCACAGATTTTTATTTCATGCATTATTGCAGTATATAAATTGCACCAATATTGAACATAAATTGTAGCTTTAAGGCTTCAGACACTAGGACAGCCCTACTGAGTAAACACTCTGACCTTACTGTACTCTGAATCCATCATTTTATCCTATTTTAGCCAAAGTTTTTTTTCTTTTTCTATTATTTCTTAAGACATTTGGAGGCTGTTTTTTATCTTCCAGACAAGCAGATAATTTTGGACTTGACAGAATAAAGATATTTTCTGCACTGTCACACACAGTCTTTGAAGCAGCTGATCATCACCCCTGAGTTACCAGAACTAAAAGCTATTTATCCTTCAGGTGCCTGAGGGTTCTAAAAGGAGCAGCTTAAAGGTTCTGATTTAGTTGAGCTGGGAACAGACTTAATCTTTTGAAACAAAAAAGATTAAGTAAAGCCTGAGGAGTGCTTGGATGCAACACTGGGATGTTTATAGCCATTTGTTCATAGAAACTGAGATGCTGAATACCACAGCCCTGCTGACTTCAATGAGATCTCCCCCTCATTTTTACTAACCAGCTGGGGGTTCTGTGGGCAGAGACAGATTTACAGACTCAGACTTATGCAAAAATATTTTAGGTTAAGGGACGGTTGTACAAAAAAAAAAAAAAAAAAGATAGCAGAATTATCAAAATCTTGGATTGTCTTTTGTGTTTTTATCAGACACTTCAAAAAAAGAAGAAAATTGGTGAAGTGCACAAGCCTGAGCCCACAGGCAGTACTAATGGGAGATGGACTGTTCCTTTAGCACCTGTGGCAAAGTACTTTCCTGGTCATTTATTGGAGGCCACTGAACACATGTTCATGTCTTCAGCATCACACAGTCTGTATTTTCCTTGTAACAACTGATATTTATAGGGCACACAAAAAAGCTTAAGAGGAAATTCTAACCAAATAAATGAAAGAGAAAATACTGTAGTTGATCATCCTGCCCTCCCCTTTCAAGCATGAGCCAAGGTGGTTCCTCAAGGGAAATAAAGACAGAGCAGAAACAATGGACAAAGTAATAAACACTATGGACTAATAGCTAAGAAAACAGTTACTTTGGATAGATAATAGATGAAGCAGATGTTCAAAATAGATGTTCAAAAAGAAGTTATATGCAAGAAGCAGTTGTGATCAGTAAGCAGAAGGAATAAAATTCCCAGTGACTGACAAAAATCCCTGTGCAAAGAAAAGCAAAGGAAAATTAATGCACAGTATATTGGTAATAACAGGACTATATTTCAATCCTGAGATCCTGCAAATTTTGCTCCAAGCCTCGGCTCAAAAATGTAACTTATTTTTCCTTGTGTGGCAGTCAAGAAGGTAATTGCATAATAAGGTTAGAAAAGATGCTGATCCCAGAGCATACAACATGATCTGAATTCAAAATAGTGACTGCTTAAGCAAATGGCACAAACATAGAAGTAACCCAGGATATGTAGAATGGTCAGCTCCTGCAAACTCGTCATATTTTCAAGATGTAGAACTTAATAGTCAATTAATTACTTATCAGGAATGCTGCTCTGGGGACAAGGAGGCTAATTTTTAAGCACACATTTCAAAGTTTACCCAAATCCCCTATGTAATTCTGAATGAATTGAGAAATGGTTGCTTCTGTACAAGATATCTGATCTGCACAGTTTTGAATAAGTACATGCTGATCAATGGGACAGCTGCTGCCATATTTTTGGCTTTGCTCATCCAAGCCTGCCGAGTTACTGTTATGCTTTCAGCAGAGTGTTTTATTCAGGGATAGTCACAAGGGCTATTCTCATAGTAATATAAACTCAACTTTAATATTGCTCTCAGTGATGTTAATAGGAAGTCGAATCTGGGCTAAAACAATTCAGTTTCCACAAAGAAATTTAAACTACTGCAACCAACATCATTTCAGAGAAACACATCCTGGTTTCCAGCTGAAAGAGGCCTTATATTTATAGCCAGCTGACTGAGAAAGGGAACCAAAACCAAGTATCTTTTCAATTAAGAAATAAATGCATTTTCACAATGAAGTCAAATAAGTCTAAATCTCAATGATACATTTTGAATCTCCTTAGCTAATGAGACAGAAGACTGGTGGGACTTAGACCATAGGCAAGGAGCAGCTGAAATTTTTATATTTTTTATTTAGAGGAGTCAGACCTTACAACCACCTGGAAGTGTCTGAACTTGTACAGGTGGGGTGCTCTTCCTGCCTGACCTCCAAAGGTCCGGGGGTCATAAGAGTCCAGCCCTGATCCTTGGCAATCCATAGCTTGAATCTCAAGGGAGTGTAAGTTCATAGGTTATCTCCTAAGAGACAGGAGGTAAAGCACATCACACAAATATGTTTTGCATAGAATTTATGAAAACCTATTTTTTTCCTTAAGAGAAAAAGTAAAAACTAAATAGTGAAACAGAAGATAAACACACCTCTGACTGTTCAGCCATTCTGAAGACACTTCACCAAGTAAAGGCTAATTGCAGCCTCTGCACAAGGTCTACTGTTCTCTTCCTGCTGTTCCAGATGATGGGTTTATTAAAGGAGGGTGCTCTTTTATAACCTTGTCAATGATTGCCTAATCAGCTTCATCTGGTGACCAAGGCCTTCTCATCAAGTGATAGATTGCTGAACTTCTGGCAGTCAGGCCTCAGCTGACTACTTTGGCCTGGCCAACAGCTATCATCATTTAAGGGTGCTCTGCTTATTTATCAAAGCTGGATGACCTACAGTGTCATCCTGTCTTTTCTGTCAGCATTTTAATGTCCATGAGTACTTGGAGTGCTGTACACTTATAAGTTATTTGCTGCATATCTATCCAAGGATGAAAGTTGCTTACTGTATTGATCTCACTTCTTAGATAAATCTGCCAAGAAAAAATAGTTAACACCAGTGTTGTTTCTGGTTCTGGGAGACCTGAGACCCCAACTTGTGTAAGTGAAAATTGCTACACAGACATGAAGGCCTGGTCAGTCCACCTCAGTTTGCCACTGAGAAGTTGTTCTGGAATTTGAGGGAGGAGATGAAGCATATCTCATGTTTCCTGCAGACTGGACAGTTCAACTGTACCTACAATTACATTCTGTAATTGCCTCTGAGATTCACTTGTGGGAATATTACTCTGTAAATAAGCAATATCAAGTAGCAAGAACCTTACATTTATTATCTATCTCTTAATTTGTGCGTTGATCTTGTGGGATTTTTTGGTCAAAACCACAAATAAAATGAATAGAAAACTAATAGAAGCCCCAATAAGTTTTCTCTTTAAACAATAGATAAGGACATTAGCAGATTCTGATGATGATGTTGGAAAGAGAAGAAAACCTCAAAGTTCCTCATGCATTTCATTCTGTGTATCTCACAGCAGAAGTTAAGAATTGCCTTAGGTTTGCCTTGCTTATGCCAGTAAGAGCATACCCCTATCCTGCTGAGTGCAAATGAGTACTTTGTGCTCCAAGTGACTTGCCTTCAACTGTTCTTGTAGCCAGAAGCAGCAAACAAAGCAACTTCTCCCTCCTGCAGATGAGGAGCAAACTGGCAGTAATGAGCAGAGTGCAGCTTGCCCCTACCCTTGCCCCTACCCTGCCCATGCTAGCTTTGAAACACACATTTCACTGAATCTGGCACCACAGTGTTTTAAGAGTGGGCAGATAAGAATAACTCCTATATTCACCCAGGGACAACACACACACCTAAGCTCATTGTCATGCGAGCCCAAGAACCTTTGTTCACCTCCCAGGACATGTTTGTACACTTCCACCAGCAAGGTTTCTATGCAAAAGTTCCTTGTTCCTTCTTCTTATTCTGTCCTAAATTAGCCCCATGGTTTCGTCGTGCAAAAGGATGTTTAGTCCATAGGTTTTTTTTCATGGATATTGGGGTATTGCTGTCTAACTCACAAACCTAAGCAATTTTCCAGCCCTAATTTTCTGTGAAATACAGCTGAAACATCAGTTCTGGATACTCTATAAAGGGAATGCATGACAAGGGAGTTATAAAAATAATCTTGCTGCCAAATACAATACACATCTTTGCAGCAAAATCAGATTTAAGTGAAGGATTTATTTTGGCATAAAGAAAAAAGATAGTGGTGGCTAACAGGACATGAAAGTATGCAGAATTTAAAAGCTAACAGTTTGGTTAATCTACTTAACTGGGAATTAAAATCAGAACTATTGAAGTCTCACAGCTGTAGTGAACTCACACACACACAAAAAAAAAAAAAAGCTGAAAAGACAAAATCTCAGGCAAATGAAGCTAAAGAAAACAAAAGACATTTCTATTTGAGTGAATGAGATTCAGTTGTTATTAATGGCTATCTAAATAGAAATCACTAAACTGGCATTTAAATGAAAGGCAGAAATATTTGACACAAATACTAGAAGTCAAAGACTTCAAAGTAATTTAATAATAACTCTTTAGGATACAAAAGCAATGATGACTAAGACAGGGCATGAAACACCAAATAAGAAGCCTTGAAGCAGCAGTCAGTGAGATTTCTGAGCCAGGAACAAGGATCTTCTGTAGGTTTCCAACCCTTCTGGAGAATCCATAGCACTGGAGTATGTGACAATTGTGGCATCCATTTTAGAAACTAGCTGGGCAAATGTGGCTCAGTTTTATATCTTTCAGATAAATATCAGACAATTCTGACAAAAATAAATGGAATGGCTGAAACCAGACCAGCTAAATACATTGAAGGAAAGTAAAAGATTTGCAACAGCTTATGGGGAAAAAAATAAAGTTATGGTCAAACTAATTTGACTTATAAATTCTGAAGTCCAAAGTTTGCTGACAAAAAGAACAGTGCCGATGTCTTACTGTGCTGTTGATTACTCATCAGCCTGACACCAACAAAAAGGAACACTCAAGTGAGAAGGCATCTAATTCAGGGATAAAGTCCTGATGCCATGCTGCTAGGACAAGCATTGCTACCTCAAAATTATTATCTAGGTAAAGGATGGGGAAGGCAGCATTATATACAGGTGCACATTAAAATGAACATGAACTGCCCCTCTCTCAATTTTCTTGGTCAATAGCCACACTTGCCTCAAGCTTGTAACCCACATCCTAGAGACCCAGTGCCTGTCTTCAGCAGCATTTGGTCTACACCTAAATCCTTTCCCAAAAGCTTAATGCTGTCTTTAAGTGTGTAAGCTGGGAGATGCTCATCAAAAACCCCAAGAGATTGTCATCTCTGTCTGCTACCAGACTACTGTATCCATTTGAAGAATGGTACTAAAAAACAGGATGAAAGTGGAGACAAGAAGGGAGCCATGACATAGGTCCTAAAACATGCCTCAGAAACCTTGAAACATTTTATTATGGTAGAAATTACTTAATCTATGCTTAAGTATGTCATAAGGACAGAAATTTGACAGAGGACTCTTTATTCTGCTTGATAGGTCTTTGAGATGAAGCTGAAGTTAGGTCATTGGAGTCTGAAAGACAAGTAAAAATAAGTGTAATGAGCCTCTGAAAAAAACCTGCCAAGACTTTTGTGGGAGCTTCTACTATAAACATTTCAAATCATGATTTTTTAAATTTTTTTTCCATAAAACTACTAAACCAGGAACTCCTTCAGGAAAAATATCAACTTATATTAAGGGATTATCAAGGTTATCAGACGAGGCCTTTTGGTTTTAGAAGTCTTTCAGAAGAATTTATGCAAAATCTTACATTTACAGCATTCACACAAAAGTTGTTTTAAATGTGTTTTTTTTAGGTTTTCTGTACCTTTGCATATCTTTTCAGACTTTTCTCAAGGGGATTTCCTGGACTCTCTGCTTGGACCATTTTATTATTTTTCTCTTACTAAGGAATCTGATCTTTCTTCACCTCTTTCTTTTCTCCAGTTTTAGTTTTCCCTCTCCACTTCTTAATTTTATGCTTCTTGAATCCCTGCCTGCCTTTCTCATTTTCAGCCTTTCTCTTCCATCTCTTTTTTGTCCTGTTTATTTTTTTCAAATTAATTTAATTTAATTATTTGATTATTATATTCCATGTGTGATTGCACATGGAATAAGTTTTTCAGGGAACATACATACAAGTTAATAACCACCCTCAAATAATAAGCAAAATGTATCCATTAATCTAAGCAGAAGAGAGAAAAAAGTGTGGGCCACAGTATCAACATCAAAGCACGCTGAGTTGATTCATGAACATACTGAATTGGAGTATCTTAGCTAATTGCTTTTGATTCTGACTTTGATAGCTTTACTCATGGTGAATTTTATAAAATATAAAGGTAGAAATGTTGAAACCACTTTAAAGAGTCAGCAGAATGCCTACATATACCTTTATTCATAGAGAGCAAATCACAGCCAGGGGCAATCTTACTGTTCTAGAAATTCTAACAGGTGTATCTAAAAAGGCATTATCTTCTTAAGGACTCTCATCATCCTTTCTGAGATAAGTTGATGCATTCAATTACATTCCTGGTGTGCAGCCCCAGGGTCTTGCAATTATTTATTCTCCCACAGATCCAGCAGGGTTTCAAGTCCTTCTGCTCATTTCCTTCAGGAAGTTACAATCCAAATTGGTGGACCTACTTTTCTCTAGTCACTGGAACTAATAACTGGACCAAAATGCTACAATTTAGCTTCCAGGCAGAAAATTTTTTTTTTTTTTTTTTATATCTGACTGAAAATTTTACACAAAAGCCTGACACACTCTACTTCATTCATCTGACCCCCCCCATCTTTCAGTGTGTTCACTGAATAATCTCACATTTCTCTGTGAAGATATGGAATCTTATGGGTTAAATGGTCAAGCACGAAAAAAGTTTTCATCACAGGTAAATTTATCCTGAGCACATCCAAAACACCTTTTTTCACTTAGCCACAACACACATATTTTTCATTTTTATGCCATGCTATTTCTATGAAAAAATCTATTCATGAAGGCTGATGTGTATACAGGGGTCACCTTTTATTAAAGACAATAGATATTATTTTTAGGTGTTAACTTTACATTTCAGACATTGCTGTTCAATCAAAGGCAGTCTATTACATTCGTTTGTGATGATATGTGCACATTACTGCTCATGGGGAGCCAGAATTTGGCTTTTGAGTAGCTGGGAAGGATCCCAGCTGTCTAAAAGTTAAACTTTAAAATTTAAGTCTTCAAGTAAGACTTAAAGCACTCTCTCTTTACATTGCAGTATTCAGTTCAAAAGTACAACAATACCTCCAGGATACTAAAGAACTTGTATGAGAATTTGAAACAAATTTAAAATAAATCGTAATTAGCAAATAAATAAAAATATAATAACTATACCGTTCCAGAAAAATGTTGTAGACACAGAATTTATCCCAGGTGCCTCAGCAGAGGCTTGCTTCTTCTTTCTTTTTCTTAATAAATGTATTCATTTACTTGTATGCTTAGCAGCAGCAGTTTGATTTTTTATTTTTTATTTTTTTTTTCCTTAAAAGGAAAACAAGAAAAAATATGAGTGGTAAGACAAAACAGGCAGAAAATTAAGCAGATAACTATTTGAAAGGCATGATTAGACACATGATTAGACACTGCAGGGCAGTAAGAAGGTCACAGACCACTGAGTCCCCTGCACAGAGAGTGGCAGGTGAAAGTGGGTTAGGAGTGATGAGTGGCAGAAGTTAACTTACTAATGTGGCAAGGAATCCATAAAAGTTAACAGTGCTCATGGGTTTGGCAAGAGGAAAACTTCATCAGTGTTAGAGGGAGCTGAACCTGATGGGTGGTGGGAGCCAGGGGTTGTCTTCCTGTCTCTGTCCCATGGATGTGGGGCTGCTGGTGTTCCCTCTCCTTGAGTGCAGGCAGAAGAGAGGCTGGGTACCCACCACTCCTGACAGCTGCACATGTGCACTCCCACTGCCCACCCATCCAGCCACACAGGTAGGCACAGAGATAAAGCACAGTCTCACACAGCCCTCAGATGAACAAGAGGAGGTGGCCCAGTCCTGTTCCTTCTCTCCTGCTCATCAGGACTGGAATCAGTCTGCTAGTGCCATGTAGCACACACAGCATATGGGCCCCTGCTGCTTTCAGCCTCCTCAGTCTCTCCAGGAGCAGCCCTCAGTGCTCCTGACATGCTGCAGTTGTTGGCACCCACACCCAAGAGACCCCGAGGTTCAAGACTCATTCCTGCTGCTGGGCACAGACCTCTCATGTTCACCAGCTTGTGTGGGCTAAGGTTTGCCAGCATTAGCACATACATATTTGGAGCAGAGAGCACAGCCACAAAGAAGGCAGTCAGAAATCAGATTTAACTAAAAGAGGACAGGCTGCACCCATCAAGTTCAGAGCTCTGTCCAACAAGCTGCCTGATCTTTACTCAGTTAACCACTTCTTTTTTTCCACTTTTGTTCCTCCTCAGTCCACCTTACTCCCTCTCTTTCCCCAGCTTTGTCCTTTTTCACCAACTGATCTCAGTGGGTTTCATTCCAGGGTCAATCTTTCTCCCACCCCCTGGATGGTCTTAGGGAGCAGCTGAGTCATCCATTTCCACTGGGTGGGTTAGTAAGGTCCTTTTGCCCATCATTGTTCCTCCAGTCTTCCCTCGGTCTTAGAGTTCCACATGATTTGTCTGTGATTGCTTAAATGAGCAGCCTTCAGCAAAAATAACCATGCCATAAACATCAGAATGACAGAATGAGTAAATGCCAGCCAAATTATTTATCTGGGGCCAATGAAGGGCTCATAAAATAAAAATGATCAATCTTAAATAAAAGAAGCTATCATGAGAGAATTGCCACAAAATGCCGGGTAAGACAGTAAAAGAAGAGATGTAAAAGTAAAAGAGATGTAAAAAAAGGAAAAAGTGGACAGCCCAAACTAGAGGCAGAAATAACCAGCTTCACATATCTGGCTAGTTCAATAATGAGGTATGACATACACACTCCCAGGTCAGACTGCATCCAGAAGGCCCCTGGCTGCACACTCATCAAAGTACACCCTGACCACCTCTCCCTTCTCCCCACAGGTAAATCACCACTCTGTATCAAAGTTTCAAATGGATCTGTGCAGAAACTCATATCCTATCACACAGGGGCCTGTGTAGTTGTTGTTTGAGGCTGGAGGTAAGAGTGGGTCAATGTGGGCATTCATCATGTGCTGGCCAGGTGGGCTGTATTTGGGATGATGATTTGACCACATGTAGCCTTGAGCCACTACTTCATTCTCAGCTGTGCAGAACAGGACACACACTTTTACTGCAAAAGAAATAAAACAACATCTCTGCTAGCCTTGCCATCTGCAGTCATGCAAGTGCTATTCACAAGATTTGAAAAGCACTTGTGTGAGTTTCCACCCAAAGGCAAAAGTACTACCATTTATCATATGCTTTAGAGCAGATCCCCATGCCCCACACCAAAACCAGCACCTGAGTTCATGCTAGACTATATTCCAATGGGACAATGGAACTTCACTATCCCTGCTGTAAAATTGATAGACCCTTATCTGCTTTTAGCTATAACTAAATTTCAGGTTTAGCTAACTAATACTCACCCACAGGGCTCTGACATCTGCTTGGGGATGAACATTGGCTGAGGCAAACTTCCCAAAGGATGTTTTGATGTGATCAACCAGTCTGGGTGATAACAGTTTAGAGGACATGGACACAAGGCATTCTGCACCACTTGCCTTCACACTGGGAAGAGTTATTCAATGTACTATTTTAAATTAACACAGGGTTACTGTGGATGGCCAAAAATCCAGTGTGGGGTACAGGAGCTATGCCAAACTCCTATTCTTTAGAATCTAACAGAGTAACCAGAAATGTCATTGTTTCTGCAGGATTCCTGATGGAGTTACCCTGCAAAAAGAAATGCTTAGAGAAACTGGGACTAAAGAAGGCATTTCACTGAAACTATGAAAAAACCCACTGTTTTTTGTTATGTTCTTTTCTGAGCATAGAGAGGCCAGCAAAAACTGAGATCAAGAGTACTCTTCGCTAAAGAACAAAACTTGTGATTTATCTCATCTTTCGGCACCTTTTCAAGGTAGGATAAAATAAAAGGTGTTTAGAGAAGGATTTCCACAACACTGCTTTAGAAACATCTCCATTATAATTTTGCACTCATGAAAACATTCACTAAACTTCAGAATACAGTATATACAGTAAAATGTTTCCTCTTTCCCCATAATTTAATTCTTTGGCATTTTAAAGTGCAACTACAGTGGTATTTATGATTATCTCACAAAAGAAATTGGATTTTCACAACACAAAATGACACACAAAATAGCTGCAGAAATCATTCAATTTCCAGTACAGAGATTAAAGATACAATTGAGGAGCAAAATGTCTAGTTTTAATCAAAGATCAGAAAGAGCTAAATAGAGTCTTTCTTTTTTTTTTTTAATTTCAATTTTTACTTTAAGCATGAATATTTTACCTTAAAAATAAATTATTTCAGAGATACAGTTTCTGATTTTATTACTGTGTCAGAAAAAATATTTCCATCCTTTCAAAAGCTTTTCTTGCATTGCTAAATGACAGATGCACTGAAACAGAATTTCTGGTCTCAAAAGGCTAAAATTTCAACTATTCTGTGTCTTCCCATGGGGTGGAAATACAGAGGGGAAAAACAATATAAATATATTTTCAATCATGTAAATCTTTGCAAAGATTTATTTGTGAAGTCCACCAGCTTCAGGCCACAAGGCAGACTCAGAGAGTTTACTGACCAGAGGCATGAAGAGAGCTTGCAGAGTATTCTCTGGCCAAGTGATTTCAACCCATTGTGTTTTCAAAATTTTAAAACATTTATTTAGAAAAGAGTACCATGAAAACAGAAGGATAGAAGACATTTCTACAGGAGATAGCTAGAAATATGTAGATTTTATTATTCCTCTTTTTTTTTCTTTCCTTGAGGCCAATTAAATGAGTGAGAAAATGCTTTCTCAATCACATCTCTCAGTTTTGAAACTTGAAAAACTGAAATTCCATCTTCCTAAGGTCTTCTGTCACAGGAATGGTTTTATGCCATGATTAGCTAATGAGAAAGAAAGCATAATGGATATAAAGGTGAATATTTCCTGTTTGCAGTCATGTTGCAGATGGTATAGTCATGAAATTCCTTCTGTTGCACATAATTTGTTGACAAAAATGCCAACAAAAAAGGACATTTGAGTTGAAGTGAAGCCTGTGGAATTGCTGCTCTGGCAGCAGTTACAAATCTAACTTTGTTTTCAGATGCTGCTGTGCATTTGATTGCTCATATCAAATCTGCACAGAAGACAGCAATTGTCACTGGCAATACTGCTGCTGAAATAAATTTGCAAGTGCTTTAAGTCAGTGCGTCAAGTTGTACCCAGAATCTGGTCCAAGAGGCAGAAAAGTGAAAAAATTCTTTCTCAAGATGGCCTTTTTTATGTGGTCAGGACTCCTCTGACAATGCTCCAGCAGTTGTGAGAACCATCTTAAATTCTGGGGTTTTCTGGTCATGGTGAGAAGGTGCAGGAGGATGTTTTGTCATGTTACATTCCACACTGCCTGCCTGAAGTGTTGCAGAGCTCTTGGTTGCCTTTCAAAAAATGAGTCCATGCACCGGGTAACTCCTAAGTTGAAAGATGGACAGAAAATACAAAGCAATGTTGCATGGCTCTACCAGGTTGGAGTGATGCACTAGGACAGCTGGATCACAGGGCAGCGCCTTCTTGTACCTTATTGCTGCTGCCAGTACATCCCCAAATGTCCTGAAGAAAAAGGCAAGAAAGACTGCTTTCTTGCAGGCCTTCCTTCTTTTTTTGCTTCTTCAAAAAGGCAAGAAAAAGACTGCTCAGTACTTAAATTTGAAGCTTATAGTCTCAGTTCAAATTGTTGTCTCCTATAAAGAGCCTATTTTGAGATGGCTCCAGTGCTTATCGCTGGAAAGAACCAATTGCCTGATTCTTGGAGCTCTACCATCATAGTGCATACAATGGCACATTGAGTGACTGCCCTACTCAAGCAATTTCTGGCTGGGGCACACTGCACGATGAGAAGGCGTCCTGGGAAGTGCTGGGAATCAGGAAGCAGTGTTCAGTGACAATTTCTGGACTAGTAAAGCCTTCTGGGTGTCTACAGTGTAGCCTGCTGAGTTCATGGGGCACTTGTGTCTGCCTCAAGACAGCAGAGTGTGGCAAAGGCAGTGTGCCCCACCTCAAAGTATCACCACAGAGATGGCCCCAGCAAGCATCCTCAAAGGGCCCTAAGAAAACTGAAATGAGGAAAGAACACAGATGATATGATTTAAAGCAGTATCACCTAGCTCAACAGCGAGATCAGAGTGCCATCAGCACTCCTG
>VZRH01007408.1:371239-398232 GCA_013397555.1 Urocynchramus pylzowi
GTTAGGGGGCAGAAATTTTCCCAGCAACTTGTTCTTTACCCTGTCCCCTTTTCAGGAAAGAGAGAACTGAGGCTGGATGTCACTAGTGTCAACAGGAGCGGAGGTACTTGTGGAGAAAGTCAGAGTCTGGAGAAAGTCAGAGTCTAGAGAAAGTATTTGGTTATTGCAGGGCCTCTTTCTCCTCTCAATTCTTTTTTTTTTTTTTTTTTTTTTTAGTTCTTTGCTGCAGTGGGAAATCACCAAGAGCAAGAAGGAAGAACATGAGAAAATACCATTTGCAAGTCCTTCTAATAGGCTGGCTACTCTGCTCAGACAGTGGCCACAGGTTGGAGGGTTGCCACATGGACGCAGTTTCCAGATCAGACAGCAATGCCATTTGTCCACATAACTTTTGTATACAGACCTTTTTGAGTAAAATGAAATTATTAAGATGTTTCAGCCTGCCCTCACAGAAAATTGCACATGAATTCAAATGCTTTTCACTGCCTTGTCCCAAAATTAGAGTGATATTTAAACTCTATTCAAGAGCCTCCTTGGCTATTGCAATGCCACATTTACATTTGGCAGAGCTCTTGCTGACTCCTGTCAGCCCTTTCATTTGCACTGAACCTGACAGCAGAGTCTCAGAGAAGGGTATCACAGATTTAGACCCTAAATTCAGCCCTCCTCCACACCTGGTTTTGGTGTCTGAAAGGTGAACTCTGAACTGTTGAGGAATTGTTTTGGGATGTAACAGTTCTCATGATAAATGAGCAACTCAGAGACTTCACAGTTTTCATGACTATCATGATTCTTCATTTTAATTATACTTTGCAGTCTTATCCAGCAGGAAGTCTTACAATGGAAATGGGGATTCCATTGAAAGGTGGAAGCAAAACCAGAAGATATTTTGTTGAATTTGCTTTTAACTGGAAGAAAAAAATGATAGCATCTAGTTCTTGTTAATTTGTCACAAATACTATCAATGTCCTGTCCTTCAAAGACAATGCAAAAAAATTTATATTTTAAAAAAAATGTTTTTATTTATAAGTAAGCACTGAAGACATAAGACTTGTAGATTAGTTAAATTAGGGGAAATTATTAGATAGCATTAATAAAAATTCTCCTTCTTTCTCAAAAAAATCCTTTTGCTAAAGCAAAAGCCAAGTCTTTTTAAAATCAAACTTCAGATCTTAAAGAACAAGTGCACATTATTATCACAATGGGCAAACCTCAGCACCAAAATACCACTTCTGGTACGCTAAATGACACTGTAAAAACAATTTCAGTAAGATTTTTAATGTTAATACAAGGCATTTTTATTAATAGACAGAATATGGATTCATTATACTTAAAGATGAATATTAGAAAAGTAATTCTTCTGAGTCTTAAGCACCATTCCATTAGCTGCTGTTGCTTAGAGTGTAAACACAACTTTTGCATGCCTATATTTTGGTGTTGTGTTTTTCAGAACACTAGCCTAAGGACCACAGAACACTGCAAAAAACAATCTATAAAATATTTTGTACGCTAATATTTATTGCTTAAAATCTGTGGACAGAGGGAGGGAGGCTGAATATAGAAAACATTTGGCATTCCAAGAGTTACCTGCCCCTTCTTATAATTGACATCAGCATTTTTTCAAAATGTTTGGAATTATAATGACAAAAGTATAATTTTATAAAACAATAATAAATTTAATTGCCCTTGTTATCAGTATTGACTGACACCAAGCACAAGAAAGTCGTGAACCTGTTAGAGCAGGTCCAAAGAATTGTCACAAAAATGATCAGGGGGCTGAAACACCTCCCCTAGTGAAGAAAAACTGAAAGAGTTTTGGTTTTTCAGCCTGGAGGAGAGAAGGCTCTGTGGGCACTTTATTGAAAGTGAAAGGAGCTTAGAAGAAAGATGAAGAGAGCCTTTTTACCAGGGCATGTGGTGACAAGACAAGGGGTAGTGATTTTACACTGGAAGAGGGTAGATTTGAATTAGATCCAAGGAAGGAATTTTTCTATAATGAGGGTGGTGAGGCACTGGAACAGGTGGCCCAGAGAAGTTGTGGGTTCTCCATCCCTGGAAATGTTTCAGGCCAGGCTGGATGGGGCTTTGAGTAACCTGGCCTAGTGAAAGGTTACTCCAAGGACAGGGACACCTAGTGAAAGGTGTCCCTGTCCATGGACACGGGAGTTGGAAGGTTGTTTAAGTTGTTTAAGGTACCTTCCAAACCATTCTATGATTCCCCAACAGGTGGTTGCTGAGGCAGTAATAGTTATCATGGTAACCCATCTACCACCTCATGGAAAACCAGTAAGCCACATATCTAATTCTGTTCTCCTTCTGGAAATGGTTTCTTGGAATTTATAACTACGTAAACCCATGCTGCAGTTCACCTTGACCCTTCTCAGCTTTAGAGTTTCAACACTTTCCTGTCAAACACTGCAAAATGTCAAAAGCATACAGCCAGCACAGGATTAGTTCAGCTCTCAGATACTGACTAAAGGAAGTAGCTGGGTAAGAGTGGTTGTGTGTTACTAAAATATAATTGGTTTTTCACTTCAGCTCTTTAGTGGATCTGAGTAAAAATAATTGCTGAATATTCAAACACATGCTGTCAAAACACTAACTTCAATTAATTAGGTTCTTATGGATATAGTTTGAAATATGAATCTATGTTCAGCTAACTTTCACTTTGGGGACAAAATGCCCTACAAAATCATGCTTAGAGGCATTCTGTCCCTTGCAGTTTGTACAGAATTACTTTGTAGAGATCTTTCACAGTGAAATTCTTCAATAAGTTTTTCTGAATATCCTCTTAGAATCAGAGAGTAATCTCCTCAAAATAATCACACTTACTTGAGATACTCTTACCTCCCTGTTCTTTTCCTCTAGAACATCACCTAGACAACCTGACAGTGCATTTGTGAGACACTGACATATGTGTATGTCGAGAGCACCACATTTCAAACTCCTGCCTCATATTTCTGTACTTTCTTCTCAAGTCTATCAGTTTTTCCTCCAACTTCTTTTGAAGTGCATTTGAAAGGCACTATACAGTACTTATTTACATAATAATACCATATAATGGTTCTTGCACTGTACTACATTTGGTGTCTACTACCACCGTGACCCATGTACTTTCATTAAGGTGACATAGTGGCAGCCATTAGACATTAAATAGAAGAGTCTTGAAAGTTTCATGACGAGACACAGCTGATAAATGCTAATTGATCTTCTAATAAAGTAATTGTGTGAGATAGGAGAAAACCTTCTGGAAGACTGAAGAGTCTTAGGATACATTTTCCAGGAATAGTGACAGTTCTTGAGCACTTTATCACCTTAAGAAGTAATTGCACAACTTACTTTATAACAAGTAGTTTCAAAGGCAATGATGAGAAAATTCACAGATGCTTTCTACATGCTGCATAATAAATAGACACATTGGTAGTGATTAAGTGGCTTCCTTCCATTACATAAATTGTTGACATTAGGGACCCAAGTTCTTTGCTGCAAACTAAGAAAAGAACTGGCAAAGTTTTATTCCTTGACATCTTGCTGAAAGAAGACCAGTTACTAATCTACTTTGTAAGATTTGCAAGACACTTAACCACTGTCTAATCTGTATAGTAATCTATATGACTGGGTTGTAATGCTCTTATCAATTGCTCCAGCTTCTAGGATCACTGCCACAGACCTGGCCAGACCTCTTGGCACCAGAGCAAAAATGGACCAAAATAGCTTAGTGTAACATTTTACATCCTGCCTGCCAGACAGTTAATTACACTTAGAAAATTAAGCCCATGGTGATCCACATTTGGTCTTCTTCCTAAGATTTAGGAGCATGCTTGGAATAAAACCTGCTCTCAGTGAATTCAGTGGCAATGGAGAGGATGGTCAGTAGGGTGGGGAGATGATCTCTCCTACCTATACCCATGGGAGAATGTAGGCACTTTCCCTGCACGGCCACCTTAGCCCCAGGAACCTCAGGGTTGTTACTTCACTTCATGCAGTTCTCACTGGAAACACTTGAGGTGTCTGCAGGGCAAAAATGATGAATGAGAGTGTCTGCACCTTTTCTACTCATGGACACCTGAATGACTTTTAATTTGGTCCAAGTTATTGCTTTGTGTAAAACTACCAGAGGGGAAAGTAATAACTTGTTTATTGTAAACTGCCATACAGCTCTAGCTAAAACTCTGACCTGCAGCAGTTTTTCAGCTACTTAACGTTCTTTCATCATTGTTAAATGAGCTTCTGCTTTTAACAAACTGACTTCAATATGAAGGAAACAGAAAAATCTACTTCTTTACTGATAATACTTTTTTCTCTTGAGTTTTGTAAAGTTCAGATTGATGTCTTACAATGCAAAACCACTTTATGGGATCTGTATTGCTCATAATAATATTTATGTTGATAAAGAAACAAGACTGACCAAATTATAATAAACAATTATCAGCTTGTAGCAAAGGACAATATTTCTATAAGCAGCTTAAGGTTTGAAAATCTATATGTCAAAGTAAGTATGATCTAGGAAGCATACATCCTGAATTTCTTTACAGTCATTTTCCTTTTATTCACTCTAATTATAGTGCTTAAAGCTGTTGTCCAGTTGTCCATCTGTTTTCCTCAAAAAATGTATTGTATACCAACATGTCTTTAGTGCTCCCCTTGTTCATTTGCTTTACCAGCTGAACATTGTCAGAGTCAAAAATGGATTTCTCATTCTGCTCAAGTTCTGTTCTGAGTTTTTCAAGTTGCAGACTCCAGCCATGAGTTGCCACGGTGTGCCTTTGTAGGCCATAGTAAATAGCATTTTAGATCCTCATATCTTCTTTAGTGAAAATATTTACACACCCCAAAGAAGGAACCACAGGTCACTGCCTTTAGCAGACAGAACTCTCCACTGTCAGAGGCATTTCCCCTGGACCCCAGAAATACATGGTGCTTTTCTTTTCCTGCCTTCCCTCTGGATTTTCCTAGCCCTTTTATGTTGATGATAGAAGGCTTATACCCAGTATTCCAGTCCCAGCATAAAAATCACCTCACTGCTTGCCTATTTAGACACCCAAGGATCCTATTAACATTTTTAGTACAAGCTGCACTGACCTCTTATATAAAGTTGCTAGTATTTCCAAGGTCTAAGTAATTTTCAGAGGCAGGATGTTCTATGTCTGAGTCATTAAAATCAGATTATGTCCTGTTGTTTGTCTGGTATTTTTTTAAGGGATCCCTCTAGAGGAAGGTGAGGTACTAAAATAGGGTAATTCTGAGGTGTTAAAGAGGGCCTTGAATTAACATTATGCTGGGATGCAACATTGTATCTCTCATAACATTACTTAATCTAGAAAATTTATAGCAAGAGTTTTTCTCAGTTCCTCTTAACTTTTTCTGCATCTCTTTTGTCCCTACATACATAATATATATAATTTGACAGTCAGCATGTCCATTTACAATTGACAATTAAAGTACCTGTTCTGTACTACTTTTTAATAAAGGGCCATTTCAATCCTTCTGATTAGTCACATTTTTTTCATTCTTTTCTTGTTTACTCTGAAAGGCTTTTCATCTGATTCCATGTTCAAGAATTTCTGAAAGTTTTAAAAGTGATTTCAGTATGCTACACTGCAGAGTGATATTGCAGCTAAACACATAGTTAATGTTGGAGTAGGGGGACTAATGTTGACCTATGTCTGTAAACTGGATAAATTAATTGTTGTTGAGTTTGCCTGTGCCTGTTGTTGAATATGTGTGGCTTAAGCTGATTTTTTTGGTAACTTTACAGATAAACATTTGTTAGCAAAATCAGTGATTTCCCATTTAAAGACTAGGAAGGAAAGCTTACAGAGTACTAAAGGAAAACAAGCTCTAAGATGTCTACCTGTTAGGTTTGTCTTTGAAAAAGCCAAGTAATGAAAATAAACTTTATGACTCTAATAAATAATAACAAGTGGCACAGCTTAGATGATGACTATCAAGGATCAAAACAGGTTATTTGGGGATGATCTTTTAAGAGAAATTTATAATTTTTTTAAAGTAGTCTGCAGAGAATGTACTTAATTTAGGGCATAATTCACCTAACAAAATTTCTGAAAAAGTTTTGGCTGTTCAGATCCATCAAAGTGTTAATTGAATTAACCAACCTAGCTTGAGAGGCATGCTTTTAGTTCTGTGGTTCTATTTTTTGTGTACATTAGTAGTTTACTCAAGCTTTACGTACAGGGGACAGCTGTGATGGTCCAGCATTTACATACTGCCTCTTGGCCCAACAGACCCATAAATAATTTCCATCCAAGTTCTACATCTGTCCTGTGAGCACAGCTTCCAGTGAAGTCCATAAACAAAGTAGCCAATGAATCAGACTCCAAGCAGTCCCAAGCTCTCTTCATCAATCAGAGAAAGACTGCAAGCACAACCTGTATGCCCATACAGCTTACTGATGTTATTCAATGGATAAACCATGCAAGTGAGAGCACAAAACTTCAGCCATGCAGCCAAGAACTCTTCACTTTGAAATTTGGAGCAGATACCAGAAACAGAATTCAGATCTTTCTGGCAAAAAAATACTGGTGCTTCTAGTAACAGCAAGTGGTTATGGCCTTGCTTTTAATAGCCATAGCGAGAGCACAAATATCCTCTGTAACAAGCAAATCCACTTGGCATGAATAGAGATTCATGCAGTGCTATTGCCTACTTTTGTACAGCCTTGCTGTTCTATCCCAATAACTGGGAAGCAGGGATGAAAGCTCACCACTCCCTTCTGCTGAGCAGTATATGCTGGAGTGTTTAATGGTGTTTGCAGAAAGCTTTCATCAGCAGATGTGCAACGTATGCTTATCATATTCTGCAAATTTCATCTTATAATTTGCTTCAAGCTGTCTACCTCAGAATCATGTAAACCCAAAGAGGAAATCTTTGAAATCATAAAAATTGAAAGCTTAATAAAACCAGGACTGCCACACTTTGGAAAGTCTTTTTCACTCATCTAATAGATTCTCTAGGGAGAGACCTGCTGTTTGAGACTTATTTTCTTTAAAGAAAATTATTGATTTGCTGAGAGACATTTGAGGGAGAGAGCTGCAGAAAATCTCAAAGAAAATATTAGTCTGGGTCGTAATGTGTTCTTCTGGAATAAGACAGTCTATCACCACTAGGAATTTTTGCTGAATTTTACTATTACACTCATATAATGTTAACTTTTAAGACAAGACAACTTAAAATTCCAGAAACTGAGTGCTTGTAGAAAGTTCGTATCAATTATAGCCACTTGAGATTCAGAGCCCCTCTTCTCCTACTTTCAGGGCACTCATGCATAAGTGATGATGTAGAGTTGTTTCTAATAATTATTTCCTAATGCAAGTGATGTATTTTGATTTCCATGTTAATTAAATTCCTGTAACAAGACTTACTTATCTGAGTGAAGCTGAAGACTTGAAGAAAAAACATTTCACGAATTATGAGAGTTCATTTGTCTTCCCAGTAATGTAAACTGTGATTAACTCATACATGCAATTTCCTTCTGCCTACAGCAATCCTGTACTACGTGCTGCATAAGCAGTCCTGGAAACTGGGCTTATACATGCAAACTGCATCAGGATGCTCTTTACATCTGATGCCTGGTAGTTCCACCTCTCCTCCACCAGCTCTAAGCACAAACTTACTGTAGGACAGGTCATTCAATCAATTTGTTAGGATTTCTCCTTTCATTGTGCCAAAGAAATCCACACCACACACATGGACAAGCCAAAAGTCCAGAAAAAATCCATGGTGGTTTAAGAACCTCATATTCTTCCCCACTTTCAGGAGGTAAGAGATTTTGTAACATTTATCCAAGAGCTTTAACAGAGCCCTGAGGTCTCCCCTTTGCTGTCTTTTATCTCAAATTACCTGGTACAGATAATAGAAATACATTTGTTCTGGGAGGTGTTCGGCATGATGCTACTTCCTCTCCTAATATACCACATTAAAACAATCCCTTCTATCCAAAATTTTAATTTCTTTTATTCCCTTAAACTGTGACTAGCTGTATTTTAAAAAATGGGAATGAAAGTTAGCCAAGAAAGAAAAATACAGGTGTATGTTCTTCCATAGAAAGTGCAGCTAGACATCCTGCACCTTCCCCAGCTGCACCTTCACCCAGAGGGACAGGAAACCATGCATGATTCACACAGGTGAGTGTGATGTGTGAATAAGCCCCAAGCAAGGGGGTCCATGGGATGTATTTGTGCATGCAAATTCAGGTACACTTGCTGGCAGGACAGTAAGGGAAGTACTTTCCTGCCATGAGATTTTATATGAGACATTGCTCATATGTCAGACATCACATCCTTCAGGGGTGGCACCATGACTTCCATGGGGTGCCAGTGGTGTCAAGCTCAGGTGATGCTAGAAGGGCCTCAGACAGCTAAAAAAAACAACCAAACATAACCCAAATAAGAAATGGCTTTTGAGAAATGGAAGTCATCTGTGTATAATTGCACTGACAACATATGAGGCTTAAAGTTCACCATAGAACACAGACATTGTGTATCCTTTCTTATCTTGTCCTCTTTATTCTAAAAATCATATTGGGTCCATCAGAAATCCAGTCTTTCTTCCTCAAGATTCTAGTCTCAAAAAGTTGAGCATGCTGATAAACAAACGTATTCCTCCAAGACGGAAAAGGAAAGGGTTCAGATTAGTTTTGGATATTCAACCAGGAAAATGTTAGGTCTATTATACAGAGCACCAAAGAAAGATAAAACTAATTTCCAAAACATTTTAAATATTAGAAGTGTGAAAAATTCTGTGAAAAGCATTAACATCCCTTTTTCTACCAGCTGTTATTGTTGAAAAAGAAAACAGTTGTTGAAGGCAGAAGCTCTATTTCAGAAATGAATGAGAAGCAGAGAACTTTAAATAAAAATACAAGAACAATATTCTGCATTTAACATGACAATTTTAAATTATGTACAATCTTGTACAAAACATGGTTTATATTTTAAGGGTAGAAGAGGGTGCTGAGAAGGCAGAGGTGATAAAGCCACCCTCTCTAATGGAAAATAGAGGAACAGACACTTATCTAGTTCATCTGTAATGACAGCCTTTCCTTGCATTTCTTGTTTTAATCTCTTTGCTTCACAATATAACCTAAGAGAGAGTTCAGTGAGTTCTCTGGGAATTGGCTCATGGGCAAAAAGATAATAGTATGTTTTTTTCTGTTTTATTTTTTATTTTGCAGCTAATTGGATTTTAATTCCACTCAGAAATTATTTTTTAAAAAATATATAAATGCAGAACATACTTTTCCTTTCAGCTTCTGTGTGGCTAATACAGTTTTTAAAGCATCACACTGCTTTGCACAACATGTTATTATTTCTCCTCCAGATTGAAACACTGTTTTTCAAACACTTTTGTTCAAAAGGTCTGCTTATGCAAAAGCTGTTAAAACAAATCTTACTGACACAAATACTCTTCAAGCCACATGAGGAATTATGACTGTTTTGTTTTGGAGGCAGAATATCTATCCACAGCTGTGGAGGCCAATATTGCTTTGACTTCAGGTTCTGACATTGCATAATAAAGGAGTTTAATAATAGCTTTATTACATATGGCTACCTAAATAGGTTTAACCAAACAAAATTTAAAACAGAAGCAGCAATTTAAATGGAATATAAATTTAAATTTAAATGTCCAAACCAGCTTCCATTAAAAAATAAGAACTTCACTTAATTTCTGTGCATATGACACTGAATGATTCTGCTTTCTCTGGAAATGACCCAATTCAGATGTCTTAGAGGTGCTCTCAGGCACACACACATAGTCCTGTGGTAAACAAGGGTGTGAAATGGCAGCACAGCTGCTAAAGCTGCCCTTGTGCTCTGCCATGGGGTAGCTGTGTGCTGGCTCTGCCTTTGGTTGCAGCAAGTCAGCAGAAGCTGGGAGCGCGGACAGGGGCAGTTATCCATCACACCCGATATCGCCGGGCTCTGGCAGCCTGAGCTGCTTCTTTCAACATCTTCCCATACACTTGCTGTTCCTTAATGGAATGTAGGCCTTAACCACCCCCTGATAATGGGAGTTGGAACTGTACTGGCTTTCACCAGCAAATAAAGGAAAAGCCACGCAACTCCCCCAAAACAATTTGTTCTACGCACCTGAGTCCTGACCACTTTTCCCAGTAATACAAAACTGTGTAGCTTTGTGCACCTGTATTTCATCTCTAGTCAGCATGACAATATAATTTTATCCTCCCACATGTCTTTCAGAGCCTGGATTCAGATTTGGAAAAATCTGTGTTAACCAGACGACTCCTGCAGTTATGTAATGGGCTTTTACAAGTAAGGGCATGTCAGGGTTCTGTCAGCTCTCCTCAGACCACATGGAGAAAAAGAAAGACTTGGTCAACCAAGAGTCCTTGCTGGTGCCTTCCAAACAATTTACCTAGCACTGAAACAGGCTAGAGGTGGGTGTGTAAGAAAATGCACAGCCAAAATACACCTTGGGTGTGAAGGAGGGCAGTGGTGCCAGCTGAGCTCAAGATTCTACCTAGGAATCTAATCCATGTGCTTTCCTACACAAATTTAGTCAAAGGAAAAGGATATATTTTCAGATTTAATGAAGCAGGCAAGTTAGTAAGGCTGATGACAGCTACAAAGAAAAGAGTCCCAAGTGTCAGAGATGATATTCTGCACTGACAAAAGGTCAGAGACACAATCAACAGGATAAGCAGTGGAGAAAACACTCATCAGGGAAGATTTGACAAGTGACATAGCTGTCAACGAACAACTCGAAGGTTTGCCTGCCATCTCAGTACAAAATTTACGTAAAGTAATGAAATTTAAAAAAAAACAGAGAGACAGGTGACACAGTCCACTACTACTTTGTCTGTGGTATATTCCAATTTCTCTTGGACATTGAAAATAGTGAATTTATGGAGGTCACCTACTCCAGAAGTTCTCAGAGTAGGCTTTTAATTCATACTCTAAGACAGCTGGAAGGTCTTTCTAACTATTACTTGGATGCAATGGATCACCAAATATATTAATTCATAGAAATTTTCCCTCCATATCCTAATCTGTCTCATACATGTCAAAATAACGTGAGTGATTCATGCACTATTTATCTGTTGCCAAGTACTATGCCTGTCAAAGAATGCAAACTTGGATTTAAAAGGTGTCTAAATTTATCTGGCAAAGTAGGAAATTATTTGTATTACTCGTTAGCATCAAAGAGCTTTCCACATTGTACCCACAAAACACAACCCTCTAGGCCACAAGTACCCCCTCCTAACTTGTTATTTGTGTGTACATGGTGTGCAGGACAAAATACACAACAGAAAGAGTGTGATCAAATCAGGCACTTCATTATCATGTTTTCCACTCATCTGTCCAATTATGATTCATTTTACTAGGTGAAGTGATTCAGCACTAGCATGCATACTGATCTCTGCTCTTCTAGACACTGTGAGTAGATCCAATATTTCCCAATTTAAGGTCCCCCTGATGCAGATCTTTGAGTTAGAATAGGTCTTATTTTAATTCAGTTTCTGTATTTTTAACAAGTAATGTGCATGGGCAAGGGGTTGCTGGAAGAAGATTTTTAGGCTCTGCAAAGATTTTTAACCCTTTTTAATGCTCCACAGAGCTTTAAAATTGTCATTTTCTCAAAAGCAACATGAATGTGGAACAGGCTTTCCCTCAGTCAAAATAGTCACAGATAGAAAGCAGTTTCATTTCCATTATATGAACCCTGCGTTATTAATTGGGAAAGTGATTCTCAAAGATTTTCATTGACAAAGCCCACTTTAATTAAAACAAACATCACTCTTCATCAACTAAAAGGTTAAAAACTATTCTCTGCTTTTATGTTGCTTATTTTTACTAACCTGTTTATGAGTATTGATCAATTCTTCACCAGCAGTTAACAATAGATAGGTTAACAGTTAACAATCTGGGGAGGGGGGGTTTCCCCAATTTCCATCTTTTCTTTTTACTTGCCTCTTCACTAAACTCAAGATCATGTATTAATGATAGGACCATTGGCTCACTGAGTTCATAAAATGTATAATGTAGCACTCCTGAATCAAAGCTTCTGTCTTCTATTCCCAAGAACATGTACAAACATCAGTTTTGGAATATCCCCAGCACCAAACTAAAGAGTGCTCAGTAGGAACAATCCACAAAAATCTTTGTTAGAATGGGAGAGAAGCCCCTGTTCATTGCTGTATCAGCTGTTGACAGCTGAGATCAATACAGTTTGTGTTGATAGGTCACCATTCCTGAGAAATCCTACTCCCACATACTCATCCCATTGTTTAATGGCTTCCATAAATAGCAGGAAACTGCCCACATTTTTCATGTAGGATCGTGCTTCCACAAGACCAGCATCCCAAGCCACAGGATGGCAGGAGATGGGAAAGGATAAAATTTGTTGTTGTACTGAAGAAAAGGAAAAAAGCCCCACAAACCTGGAAAGCTCTGCCCATAGGGAGATCCTTCTCTCCACAGAAAAATGAAGGTAAACAGAAGAAGAAAGCATGACTCTAAACTTTTAGATTTAAATCTAAAAAATCTTTTTTAATTTAAAAAAAGTATTACTCCTGTAGTCTGGTAAAAAAGGTCAAAAGGAATTGATGCTTTAGTAAGGGCCTGACAGACATGAAAAAACATGTGAATTTGTGGAAAGAAAATCCCAAGACTGGGATGTACCAGCCTTGTACATTGTGCTTAGCTAATATCTAAACCACGGGACTGAACAGCAAGACAAGGCTTTGTCAGGACTAAACTCATACACAGCATTCTCCTGTGCACTGCTTTCCATGGCAAGCTGGCTGTCACACAGACTAAGGCATCCTGGCCCACTCAGGATAATTCCCCTGTACAGACAGGGAACCAGAAGATAACATTATTCCAGGTTTTTATGCCTGTCCCTGCAGGATGGACATCCTGGAGCCAATCAGAGCCACTGATGAAGAGCTCAGTGGGGACAAAAACTTTCTGATCTGTGGAACACCTTCCAGCTGCATCCAGCATGCCCATGTTACTGGTTATGAGAAGAACATCCTAGGTCCAGCACCAGAAGGGCTTGACCCAGCTGCTAGCAGCAGCAAACACAGAATAAAAACTGAAAAAAACCAGAGTGTGAACAGGACTTTTCAACTGGTTTTATTTGTTCTTTGTACTGACACGCTGGTTATACTTCAATAAATCAGAAAAATTATTATTAGAGAAAAAAAAAAAAAAAAAAACATCATAGAAGAGCTGGAAAAGACTAGTATACATGACAAAGCAGGCTAATTCTCCAGCCTCATCTCAGAAACTCTTAGAGATCCTTACCCCAGTGAACCCTGGCACTGACTACAATAGGGTTGGTTTTGGATAAGAACCCATCACAAAGGACAGGGTTCCAGTGTTTGACTTTCACTTACAGTGCAACTCATCATGTGGTGTAAGTGCCTCACTATTGCACAGACTTTTATACTGGAATAAAGGACAGAGATGAACTAAGAGTGCAATTATGAAAAGACAGCCAGAAATTAGCTGCAACCCACAGGGGCTACTAGTAAACTGAGCTTATTTCTATTTCTACTATCTGATCAAAATGGATGAATTCACTTCCAGATTACCTTTATTTAACTGAACAATAAAATATCAGCAAATCCAACAAACAGATAAATGTTCTTCCCTGTGTTACATCTTCCCAACCATTTTCTCATTTTCTAAAATAATTGTATTTGCTGCTGTTTTGCTAACTATTAAAGGAGGAGGGTGCTTTTTTCTAATTTTAAATTCACTCAAAGTCATAACTCATGGCAGCTGAGTATAGCTATGATTAATGTCCTAAATCACTTCTGTTCGAGTTGCCACAGCTCTTCACTCTGCAATATCCGAGCACTCAGCACCATCTCTGGCCAACTGTGTTAAGTACAAGCTAAAATTCAAGTAAAACAGAAATCTACAGTACCAAATTCACAGGACTCAAGACAGATGAGGCTGACATGAAAATTTTGTATACAAAAAGACCTTTGCTCATCTGGAACATAAGGTCCCCTAGAAGTGAAAAGCATGCGAAATTTGATTCAGATCTTTCTATAAAACACTATAATATTTCTATGAATTTCTGTATTCTGCTTTACAATTTGTTGTTTTGTTTCTCCTTTATCTAAGAAGCATTAAACCCCTGCGTTTCCTTTTGCAGGATGGCAATGTTTTCTGCCTTGAGTTAATCTCACTATTTAATAGCTGCAGAATCATGGACTAGATATGGAGAAGCTGTGAGGACAAAATCCCTGTGAGGATGGGGATCCATATTTCACACTTTGGCCCCATACCACTATGAACCAAACCTAAACCACAAATCAAAAGACTCATTATTATTACAGAAGAAAATACTGAATATGAGCTTACATATCTGAACTAAGAAAAAATGCTCTCCCTAACCTTCATATAGTGTATTGAAGCCTGCATTTTTCCTTCATATTGTAAAGTGTACATATACTTAAAGGATAAAGATAATATGTGGAATCTAATTTGCACATCACTTTTCCTTTCAAATTTTAGTAAAAATCAGCTTTAGCTTATTTGGTTGTATTAACCCTTTTTCAGGGTTGCAGGTTAAACAATATATGGAAAACATTAAATTACCATAGTTGAAAAATTAGTCCCTCAAGCTACATAAGCTGTAACAGGAATACACTCTCCCTTCCCCAAATGTTCATAAATGCGTGTATGGAAAAACTATAGTGTGGAGGCTGTGTGGGTTAGATCCAGTCTTAGTCTCTGCAAGTGGTTTCATTAACATCTGTTTTTCTTCCCCAGGCCTCACATGCATACTTAGCAATGTCCAAGAGGAAAACAAGATCTTCAACTGCATTTACATTATACATAGAACAAGGACAGTGATCTCTTGCTTTATGAGTCTGTGTAAAGTGCAAGAGTATATTTCAATTACACATTAAATTCTGATCCCTGAACCAAAATAACTCAGAAATTCACATTGAAGTAAACAGAACAGAAGTCTTCATTTCTATTTTCATTCTGTGGTCTCACATTCTACAACATTTGAATGTTCTTCTTCACACTAAAAACTAATAATCACCTTATTTATTTAAATTATTTATCAGAATGAGGGTTGACTCATAGGAGAAATCTCAGACTTCAATTCTACAAAAGCCTAAAGCCTTAGAATAAAAGTATTATGATAACCTATCATAGAAAAGGCTGCACCTATTTCTCATCTACTTAAGTTTAAACATTTATCATTGGTATTCTAAGTAGCCAGGCATGAAATACCAATGAATCATCCCATTGCACTTTCTCAGATATCCCAGTGACATTAAAAAATAAATCTAAGTTTTCTTCCCATTTTTTTCACTAGTCATGACAAGTATGAAAAAGTTTTACTCAAGAACTACAAGCAGAATGTCTGCTCACCAAGCATAAAAATGTCTGCTCACTGAGCATTTGCTCAGACTTTTATGGTAATTGACTTCCTATGTTTTCTCATTCCTTGCATGTTCTCTTCCTGTTAAGGTGAAAAGCAACTGACTTTCAGCAGCATAATGTGGTTGTGGAAAAGAAATTTAGATACACATCTTTGAATACTTCAGTGGATTTAAAATACAGTGTTCAAAAGAACTACTTGGAAACTTGATTATAATCAGTTTGCCACCTTCATGCCATCTGGAACCTCAGTAGTCAGATGTCATTTGTGTCCCAGTCCTAGAAGATCACAGTCGTTGCAGCTTCTGAAAATTGTGCAAGTGTTGCTTAAGCGGTGGTCACTGCTTTCCTTCATTTTATTCCTTCAGCTCCCTGTGTGCCATCTGACCCCTGTCCTCTGCTTTGTCTCATCCAAGGGCTTCCCCTCTTCACCCTCCTCCAAAACAGCTCATCTTCTGTTGTCCCACATTTCCATTTGCCATTTTGCCATGCAAAAGGTCTCCCCTACCCTCTTTACTCCTGTCCTCATTTCTGATGCCAGGACTTCTGTGTAGCCAGTCCTTCACATGCCACACTCTTTTTTATGTCTTCTTGCTTGGTATAAGGTTTCTCCATGTATTTGCACCTTCCTGTTGCCTCTTTCTCTTACAACTCCTCTGAAGTTGCTCACAGACCTAATGCACCTCCCCTGAAAGAAGATAGGGAACAGTGAGGATGGTGAAAACAACTTTTGGACAACACTGAGCCTTGCTTGGCTGAGGAAATAATGCCAGAGAAAGAGGGAAAGCAGGAAAAATGAAGCTTAAGAAACCCTGTAATGGGTATCATTAAATGTTAGTTAGATTTCTTCTATAAAACAAACAGTAAGGAAAAAAAACAGCAGGAGAGAAAACTGTCTCCAGTTTCTCTCCATACCCCTTTTTAATCATACTTTCCTCTCAGTTCAGTAGGGTTCTCTCTGCCACTGCCAAGAATCTTCCCTGGAATTTTCATTCATGAGATGCAATTTTCAAAAGTACATGTTGCAGAGAAATGGTCCAATGCACCATGAAGTAAATGTGCAATCTTGGCTGAGCCACATGAACTTGGTAGAGCTGATTTCAGTGGTGGGCCCTAGATTAAAACTAAATATTCAGCAGTTAGCATAGTTAAGGAAATGGCCATTTTTGAAGGCATACTGCAAAGAGAAAAAGAGCCTTATTAAAATAGCCAGTCATTACAGGTATTTTTCCAGCTCAAGGAGAAAGATCCTAAGAAAATGTGAAAGAATTCAATTTGAGGAAGATAAGAAACTGTTAAAAGAGTGTATGGCATACTTTTGTTCAGTTGGGGTTCTGTAAAATTTTTCATTTATTGCAGGTATCATGGTCTTAAGCCCTGTAGGACTGGGGATAGTAGGCTAGCTACAATACCTTTCTGAAATGTTGGTCCAAATGGTATAGAAATTTGCTAGAAAGAAAAGAAGTTAGAAAAGAAGAACTAGCAGCAATTCAGTGGTCAGCCTGAATTGCAAGCCTATATTAGGGGGAAAAGGCATGGCTATGCATGCAGAAATCTCAGAGGAATGCCTGCTTCCTTCTAAAAGGGACAGCAGCACCTATAAGGACAAGAAACAAGCTGGATCCTGAAGTTTGTGCCCTATATGACAATTCTTCAAAGCAATACAGTGACTCCTAACATCCCAACGGGGCTATGGTTCAGTTATAACTTTATGGGAAACGTGGCATCCAAAGCATCAGCATCACTTAGGGATGCTATGTCATTTCCTCAGAGTATCCTCAATTACAAGCAATGTAACACCTCAAGGAAATGGCATGGTACATGGAGCTCTTCTCATCAGCTTCTCAGTACAGCTTAGATGAAACAGTGCCACACATGACTTAATTCTTACAATTGGGATTCATTGACAGCTACTTTGATGTTGTTTACTGTCATAAGTCCAGTGACAGTTTGTCCTATATCCTCTGACAACTGGCTTCTTTTAATGAGCTTGGGATGTTTTGTAACAGGAAGCTTTTCTAAGCTTTCCTCTTAGAAACACATCTTTGAATATGGAAATGATTGCTGATGATGGGACAAACTCTTCCTTAATTAAAAAATTGGTACAAGCCCAGACTAAATTTTGCTCTGTATCTCAGCCATTTGCAAATGCTTGCAGATGAGATTGGTCCTCGGCTGTCGCACAAAAATGTAAGCCAAATAGACAGAAACATTGCCTCTTATGTTACAAAAATTCAGAATTACTTCTTGGCATTTCCAGTATTTATCTTCTTTTCCCAGTTGTTTGATACATATCAGAGTAAACACCAGAAAAACAGACTTAAAATACTCACACTAATCCTGAAGTCATGTGTAGCCTTTACCAATGCCTTTTACTTCTGTAATGCAGTATAGAGACTCCACTGGAGTCTGACTAAAAAAATGTATGCCAGGGGTTAAATCTTAGAGAGATTGACCAGCTTTGCAGTTGCTATAAATCATTAAAGCTCCAGTGGGTTTCATGCCTTGCAACTGAACAAAGATGGTTTACAGCTTCAGAGAAGACAATCTGCAGCTGTTCTTCATAACATCTTTGTATAAAACTTTGACATTAATTCATAAGACAGTGGCAAGACACTAACTACAAGGCAGCAAAAGGAAGATTTGAAAGGATAGTGTGACAAAGAGGAGACAAATATGTACAACAGATGTAAATGCCTCAGAGCTAAAAAGCAAGTGCTACTCCCTTGACATTTCTTTTCTGTCAAAATATAATGAAAGAATAGCAAAAAAATGTCTCAGTAATGCACATAATTATGACTCTAGCTGTAGACATATTTGCTTGAAGTGATAATAATAAAGGCATTCCCAGGTGCTAATGGTGACTAATCAATCTTCTCTTAACAGGTAACACACCTTTAACTGAAAGAAAGGAAAAGCACATTTTCCCAAATCAGTCCCAAGAAGTCAATCAAGTGAGCAGAAGCATTAGTTATATACCACAGGCCCTGAATCATTGTGAATTATTAGAATTCAAAAATTACTTCTATCCAAAAGTTATATTCCCCCAGCCCCTGCAAGAAAGTTAATACTGTTGATCACGTTTCTTGAAAATTGAATTTCAATTCAAATTTCTTGAATTGAAATTCTTCATATTATTCTTCACTAAAGAGGGAGAAATCATGAACCTCAACATGCAGAACTGTTACCCCATTCTTCTCTGGAGACAGAGAAGCAAAGTTTGCAGCTATTCCCTGCCTGCCTGCTCCTTTCCAAAACTCATATCTTTTCAAATCTGTAAAGATTCCAAAGGGCTCAGTGGAGGGAAAACATGTTTTCATCTAAGCTACCTGATGAAGTGCTGTTACACAGATTCACACAAACATATGAACACCTGCCCTTAACCTTGACAAGCCTTTAGCACGGCCTTCCTTGCCTCTAACTCTGAGAAGAATTCATCAAAGAACAGGGAATGGCAAAAAGAATTTCAAATACAAGAATGAGTAAGTAAAAATCATGACCGAGCCCCTAGTCTGATAGTATAGGGATAAAATGTTTCTAAAATCAAGGAAATTCAGGGGAGTTGGAAAGAAAGGTTGGACCTGGTAGGCCCTGGGAAAATGTTAAGGTAGGCCCTGGGAAAATGTTAGGCTTTACTGGATCATGCAAAACTGCACCTGTATAATCATTTAATGACTATGATAAATGATATGATTGTTAAATGTGATGATTGTTTAGTAATTGAATATAATTATTGTTTAATCGTAATAAGAATAATGAGAAACGATGTTTAGGAGGTTTGATGGAAATTACAAGAATCCATGCTTAGATGAAATCAATGTATACAATAGAACAGTATAAGTTTAATAATTAATATGTAGTTATATAACTATAAGGGTATAAAAACGTGTTCATCCCAAACCCATGTTGGAGTCAGATTTGACTGTACCCGTGACACCCAGAGCTCTTCAATAAAAGCACCTGCATATAATCATTCCATGATTATGTGTTTCTGAACGCTAACAAGTCCACCATTCACAGTGGTGACTTGCTCAGATGTTGCTTAGTTCTTGCTGTGCAAGAACTGAGGAAATGCAGAAGGCTCCACTATAGTCCTTTAGGGCAATCCCCACTTCTATGTCTTCCACCTTTCTCAAACCTGGAGCTGAAACGATATCTAGGGACCCCAGAGAGACCATGCAAAAGCCAGTGCCAATTGAGAAGAGCCTGGCGAGTCTATTTCCTGCTCTCAGGATTAATTCTGATTTATGGCTCACTACTGGGAAGCAAGAAAGGAACTGATCAGAGTCCTCCACCTTGTAATTCCCATGAATCCTGCTCTGGAAATGCTGCAACACAGTCAGCACTGAAGGAACTCCAGGTCAGAACAGGAGTTAGCTCAAGTTAGCTCAAGTGCTGTTTGCATTAGGGTGAAAACCATGACCACAGTATAGAGTCCGTCTACACCCTGCTACAATTATCATCATTCTTTTCTAGATGCTGCTTCTCTCTCTCTATCTTTGGAAATCATGCACCTAAGCAGCAGGCATGAAAATCCTGTTATATTGCTGGCACTATTGCATTCTTCCTCTCCTTCACACGTTTCTGACTGCTCCCACAATGACTCCACAGCAATAGTTTCCTCATTTATTGTAAACCTAACACAAAGGTCGTATCAAAACATCAGCCTGGCTTGTTGATCACCCAAGCAGTCCTTGATGATTTTCCAAGGAGAAAATATTGCTGAAGGAACAAAAAGTGCACAAAAGCCCATTTTTCAAAAAAATAAGTAAAGTAGGTAAATAAGCAGGATTTATAAACTCAGGGTTTGTAAACATCACTAATTTCTCTTGGGATATTTCATTAGCTCCATTTTTAATTCATGTACAGGTAAAGGGTCACATTTGTGAAACATGGTTTTTATTAGCTGTGAAAATGTTATTATTCACTGTTATTGTCAAAATAAATGTAATGTTCAGGGAGTCCTTTATATAGATCCAGTTCAGCAAAGCTCTTAAACAAATGTTTACACTTCAGTAATGCTATGTATAAAACAACATCATACACTTCTTGATTTTCCAAGATGGTTATTGGAATGCCTGCTTTGACAGAAACATTTCCTACAAACATACACTCACCACACACACACACACATACACAATTAATAAAGGAATTGTTGGGTTTTCTTCTTAACAATGAATAATTTAGCTATGAACAATCACATCAGCAAACAAACTAATTGTAAGATCCTGCGTAAAAATACCTCCCGTGTCTGTGTGGAACAAGTCACATTTAAATCCTGCTTTACAGCTGGGACTCCACAATGCTGTTGTATTTAACAGCAACAATAATAATAATAATAATAATAATAATAGCAACAATAATAATAATAGTGCTAACAGCAGGCTGGTCCTTGCTCTCAAAGATATCTCCTTCCACACACAGTGATTGCTGTGGTACTCTGTTTTCAGTGGGGTGAAGCCTCTTGTACCACAGTGTATCAGGAAAATAAGGGAAATGCACTTCCTCAGCAAATGCACATGAGTCCTGCTCTGCCCACCCAATCCCAAAGTCACATAAAGACTTCCAGTACCTCCCAGCACATGCATTCCCTGGGCTTCACAAGGAATGCAGCCTGTACCACAAATGATTCCACCCTGCATCCTGCAAATGACATCTTAATCACTTCACATTTTCTGGGAAATGCAGAGATGGACAGAAAACATTGAATTGACCTTCTACGTGTTTTCAGTTAATCGAAAAACATCTCGCTACATTTCTAAAGGGAAAAAATAATGTAATGCTTTTGTACTTCTTTGCTGTATTTTAATTTTTTTCTTCAGATAGCCAACTAAAATAATTCAACTGTACGAACTTTTCTCAGCAAGTAATGTTTCAACACAAAACCAAACAATTATGAAAAGAAATGTCCATTAGGGATTTTTACATTAAACTACCATACACTCTTGGAAAAGAAGGTAGAGAAGTAGAAATCAGGATAGTTTGTTTTCCCACGAGTCAAAGGCATCAGCTCTTGTCTTTCCATGTCATTTTGCTATCAATAAACTGTTGCTAGGAGGTGAATGTTTCCATGGCAATGCATGAACTCTTAGTTTCACTAACAGCACTGCTCTCTGCACACACTCTCTTTCATTTTCTGAGATTATTTATTTTTTCATACCTCAGGAACAAATATGGAAATGAAAACAGAACAAGATGGGCAAATCCCACATCAGACTAAAACCTAGAAAGGCCCGAGGACTTCGGTGTGACTCCAGGTAAATGTCTCTGAGACAGCATCATGGCTTTCACCGTAGCTTACAGCCGCTTACTTCAGGTTTCTGACAAGGACCAGAGAGCGCTATCAGGTTCAGGAAATTTTCTGAAATCTGAAAGGCGGCAGCTTGTGCAGAGGAAGCTGCATGTGCAGCGCCGGCTTTGCTGGATGTGGAGCATTCCGGCAGGCAGAGCCCTCTCTCTCGGGGGAGGCGGGGGAGCGGAGCCGGGCGGCGATTGCCACCTGTTGGGTCTGGAACGGCAACTGCAGGGCCGGAATGGCAACTGCAGGGCCGGAATGGCAACTGCAGGGCCGGAATGGCAACTGCAGGGCCGGAATGGCACCTGGGGGCTGGAATGGCACCTGGGGGCCGGGACGCCCGCGGCGAGGCTGCCGGAGCGGCCCGCCCGGGCCGGCTCTGCCCGCGTCCTGCCGCCCTCACCGGGGAGGCACCAGCGGCTCCTCCGCCCCCGCAGCGCTCGGGGTCACTCGCGCTTCAGCCCGGCTGTCAGGCACCGGCTTTTTCTCGACAAACTGTTCAAGTAAGCAAACATTAAACCGGTAGTTACAAGTCGGGTGAGAAAATCAAGCGGTGCAGCTACTTTTCCTCTTCTCCTCTCTGATTTTCACCTTGGAATGAAATTTGTTGTCTGCATCTGTTGTCTCCCTCCTTAGGCAAAGGAGACACAGGGATAAGGCCATAGCTATCACCTCTGTCGGTCCTTTTGTGATTTCTATTACAAGGAAAACAAAGGAGACAGGGAGTGAAATGGCAAAGGAGGAAACAGAAGTGTCCCTTCTCACCTTGCTGCTCCATGTCCAAAACATGCTGGGAGCTGCTGGCATCACCTTGAGATGGGTCTAAACACTGACATCACGCTCCTACCACTGAGAAACTCCTGACTGGCTCACCCAGCTGCTCCTTTCAGGAGACTTGCAGCTCATCCTTCTGCTCAGTTGTTACCATGAGCCTGACTAGACACCTCCAGCTCAACTCAGATATTTCTGAAGGCAGAGGGCAAAGCCAGAAGGAAGAAGAAGGTAGTAGGTTACAGAAAAATCATACACAAACAGGGAGGAATCTTGGGAGACATTCTGATTCAGCACATAGAAAGTTGTAGATAAGGCAATAAAAGAAATCCTGATCTGTAGTTTCTTCTTTGCCTCCATTTATTAGATGGCTTTCTAGGAAAAAATGTGTGACAGTAAATCCCAACAAGTGTAGCCCTTGAGGAGGTAAAGTTTGAGGGCAATGGAGATCATTGGCCACACTAGAAATAAGACCCAGAAAATCATAAAATTCTTTTAAAAGCTTCGTTTTAGTGTGGACCTCATTGACCAAAAATGAGAGACACATTTATTCTGTTCTTAATTACAGGGAAATACAAGTTTAGAGCCCAGTTTATGAGCTCTTTACATTCCACCCCTTCTGCCTTACAAAAGTTGTATGGCAACTTGTGCTAGACTCTGAAATATACACAACATGACTTTTTTTTTCTCCTTAGCAATAACACATAAATATCTGTGGCATTAATTACTTGGTGTTGTTTTTTGCCAAGTGGTTTTGACAGCTCTCCTTGATCATGGGTCAACAATTTTCTTTAAAATACTCAATTTTCTAGACAGCCACCTTAAGCAGATGGTTTTCTACAGCCGAAATGAAGAATATTTATGGAACTCCATTGTTAAATATTGATCTGGTACTCCTCTTTATCATTTGGCAGGTCTCCTGCTTTCCACAGTCTAAAACCCCACGCAGTTAGAAGCTCAGCAGAGACACATATTCAGAGGGGTAGTCAGGATCCTCAGAAACAATGAATTTATCTCTCAGCAACCATTGCCTTCCCTTACTTTGATATATCTGCCCTTTCACTGAGCATATTTTCCAGTGCCATATGGAAAGTTTAAGTGTTTTCCAGTGCTTCCTTCTGAGAGGCCAATTAATCAAAAGTAGATCAGCCTCTAATCCATATACCTGTTTGAAGCATTTTTAACCCTAAAAGTATTGTACCTCACAGTCCAAAATTAGTGTAGGGCCTCTGACCTGTAACTAGCAATAGTGATCTCACTGGTTCACTTGAAAACAACATTAGTCATTAATGTTAACAGTTGTCATAAGGCTGTCCTTATAACCAACATCACCTGAAGATGCTGAGCTATGACAGCTGGGGATCCAATAATACAAACTTTGTGGCTCACAATGAACCAATTATTGCAAAGAGTTAAGTAATGAGATGCACGTTTGGCTTAACCATGTTGCTCAAAAGCTGGAATGGGGGACTGTCACCAGCTCAAACAAATCATGAAGGCACAAGACAAAAAGCACAACACTGCCAGAATTGCCATTACCTGTGCTAAATTCATTGAGAATGTCAAATGCATCCAGATACTTTTTTAAAAATGCTGTCATTTAACCATTTTCAAAACACTTTATTTGAATGAAAAGTGGCTCAGTATGAGACATGGCATAACTTACACTCTTCTTTAACCATTTCTAGTGCAGTTGTAGATAAATTATATGCTAGAGTATAGTCCCAAATCCACATAGTCCAGTGGAATCCTGCAATGGAATTCAGTTGGCTTTGGGATTACAACAAAACGAGATGTCCTGAAGGCAAGAAGAAGCATTGACAGAAGATAACACTTTGAAAGGCCTACATTAAGTTCCTAAGCACAATCTTCCTTTGAGAAAACTCAAAGGAAAAACACCAGCATGTCTCTCAGCATTCCTTTCTGCCATTTTTCAAGGAGTAGCAGCTATCTTCCCACTGCAAGACAATAATGTGAAAGCCCCTCTTGGATTCTCAGCCAACTTCAGATGCTGCTGTGGGAATGCTGCTGGGAAGATCACTGGCAGGACCCAAGGCTGTTCTCCCAGGCCAGAGGTAAGAAGGAAACAGCATATAATTGTCCTGTACTGCTCCCATGGCTGCAGCACTCTTGCACCCAAGCAGGCTTGTTTAAAGCAAACATGAAGCAGCCCTTTCCTCTGGCACTCCACAGGATACAGACACACTTCTGCCTTCCATCATAATTGACAGTTATCATCCTTCCTTTGCATACAGAGCTAAAACCCTTCTTTGCAAACTGGGAGAATGAGGTCACAAAATTACTTGGGGCTACAAACCCCATCTTCTCCCATCATCTTCCCCAGATCCCTATCAGCATTTCTTGCCTTCTCTTACAGCAAGACCATCAAGGAGTGGAAGATAAAACAGTATGAGATTTAAAAATTAGTGCAGTGTAAATTAATTTAGATCAACAAACTTTAAAGTTACCCAAATGCAGTCTTGCAGGTTTTGCACAATGTCACTGTGAGGAAAGTGAGGTTTCTTCTGAAGAAGGCAATTTCATCAGTAATGACTGAAGAAAAAATTGAAGGCAACTTCTGAAGTACTTAGTGAACAGGATTGCAGCCTTTACACCACTTGTGGATTTGGAAAGGTCCTAAGAGAGAATATTACAATTCCTAGCTAACCCAAATACATTTTTTTATACCTTATAATTTCTAGATTCACTTATCTAACAATACATTCTCTCAATTTTTTATTTCTGGTTTCAGATGAGTTAATTACAATAGTCTGTAAATATATTTAAATGTATTGCAAAAAAATGTATTGCTAAAACTGTTTAGCTGTGTTTCCAACCTGAGCTCTACTTAAATTAAGTTTTTCCCTGTGTATAAATCAAAAGAGTGTGAACTTCTTCCAAGTACTCTTATTTGGTGATAGAGTTTGATACAAAATGAGGTACGACTTTGTAAAGAGAAATTGAATACTACAAAGTAAATCTACACAAAATACATTATATTACATGATTTTCAGTATTTACCAGTCTTTCTTTAATATTTTACTTTCTTCAGTTCTTCTTGTTTATGCAAGATAAAATTAAAGTTTCCTTAATACCAAGGAACCTGATGTTTTCTGTATGTTTATCATTTATCTGTTTCAGTTTCTTGATCTAGGGCTGTCATTGCATAAATGTGTCCTTTTATCTGCATTCAGCAAGTTTTACATCTTGCATACACTCAGGACAGCTTGCTTTTCATTTTTGTTACTGCTAATAAAGCTAACATCCTTTGGCAGTTTTATTCTGAAAACATTTTTATTTCACCCCTGAGAAATGTAAGACAATATCTAATTTGGAGGTGTGGCATATCAGGAAATCTGGATTGCAGTTTAAGTTGAACAAGAACTGGCATCTAGAATGATTAGACATCTACTAAAAAGCCCCAGATTTCAGCCGTAACAGAGCCATGCAGGTTTTCCTCACATTTTGAAAGTCATGGGATGGAGGGGAGAAAAGTGGGGGCATAATATCTAGAAGGTTCAATCTAACATTATTGTGGCAGCACTTGAGAGGCAGTCATATGCCATCAGGACTTGGTATAGCCCATGGAGAAAAGAAAAAGATGTGGGGGGCTTTCTGGTGGCACCAAGCCATCAGGACAGCTGGGTCAGCTAGGTGGGAATGCTCTTCCAGCTGTGATGGTGATTGCTTAAAAGTAGGAAGCAATGGCTCTGCAGAGGTAATGTAAGGACTTCCCTAAAGCAATAGGGCAGCAACCAATGGTCATAAGCTGGATACCTCCTTTGCCCATGCCAGGCTCCTGGAAGATCAGACAGGCTGCTGATGAAGGAGTGGGACAGTTTTTGGGGACAGAGGAAGCTGGATTCACGCTCATGCTTTTATTCAATCCCCCCCACAAGAAGCTTGTCTGCCCTAGAGGATGTCTCCATCCCCTCCCTGTCTCTCTTCTAGTCTGTGTTTCTCTGTTTTCCTCCCTGTATTCCTGTCAAAGGGCAGGAGCAGCTAAGACTGAGCCCAGGTGTGTTCCTTGCTGATTTGCACTGCAACATCTTGCTTAAACCTACTCTGCAAACAAATTCACAGTTAGCTAGAGCTTTGGCCTGCGTGAACCAGAATAAAATGAAATATTATTCCTGGCAGAATATCTAGCTCCCTCTAAGAAATAGAGCAGATACAGATACTTTTTTCCAGAGATCAGTTCCAGCCTCCTCCTAGTACCAGCTGTAATATCACAGATCCTTTTCACAGACCTGGTCAAGTTTGGTCAGGCTCCAATCCTGACACTATTTAGCATTTCAATCCCTTTACTGCTCTCAGAAAATGTTTCCAGAGCCGGGTTTTTTGGAGCAGAAACTTCCTCTCAGTGTTGAGGGAATATACAAACATTTGCTAGAAGTGTACTTTGCATATTTAGTTCTGTCTTAGGACTGGGAAAAAATTAAGTATGTTCTCAAGGCTCTTTCCTTCAAATTCTGTGATGTAAATTTATTTCCCATCTCTCACTCTTCTTTTCTTTTTTTTTTTTTTTTTTT
>VZRH01007408.1:398277-414737 GCA_013397555.1 Urocynchramus pylzowi
TTTTTTTTTTTTTTTTTTTTTAATTCATCTCTCACTCTTTATAGATCCTAATCAGTCTGTTTACCTTTGGCTTTCAATGGCCAGCAACTATTGCTAGCTTTATGTTGGCACAGTGTCTTAAATATAGACCTTTGTGAGGTTTTTAGACTGAAGATTAAGAGAAAACACTTCATCATCCCAACAGTATTAACATATTTTCTTCAGTTAACATGTAGTTAAGCTAAAGTAAGGTTAGCTTCTTTTTTTTTTTTTTTTTCCATAGATTACAGTACAATGCTATATGTAATAATATATCATTTCAGCGAGGCTGAAGTTTTGATTCCCTTTGATGTATCACAGGTATCAGCTTGTCTACATTTACTTGGGTGGTAATTATGCTCCTCTCAGAACACCTCAATAAAAGAACTCATTGTATGGTGGAAATTCTCACTTTGAAAGTGATCTTATCTAGATAGTATTGGCAAGTCTGGGTCTTTTTTATTGTTTGCTGTTATTACTCTGGAAGGCAGCTTTTGCCTTTTTATCTGATTTGCTGTTGTTTACAAATTGCTTAGTGAGTGTAACCTCTGGGAAAAGAATATTAACGATGAATTGGCAGCCAAGATAGAATATTAGCAAGCATGTCTTCACAGTTTAGTAGTTTGAGCATTCAGATTAAAGTGAGGAGACTCAGGTTCCCACCCTGGTTTACAGACCATTTGTGTGCTCTAGTCAAAGACTGCTTGACATAAGTGATTGTTTAAACAGGAGTCCTTTGCTATTTACCTCCCAGGTGAGTAGCCAAAACATGTAGCTAAAGACCGGACCTTTTTTTTATACCTTTTTTCACAGCTACTCTGAACTCCTATGAACAATGCCACAACTGTAACAACAACAACAACAAAGGTACAATCTTTGGAGAAGGAAAATATTGATCCTTTTTTTCAGAAGGGAATGGAAAGTGATGTCAGGAGAGTCAGAACTTTACATATGTGCTGTAACCAGGGAGCTCTTGCTTAGCAAAGGGGCACCTACTTGGAAAGAAAGCAATGGTCTCTGCAGTGTCACCTGCAACCTGGGCAGCATGCTCTGAAATTGTTCACAAGATCAAGCTCCTCAATCTAGACAGGTTGAGGAGCACCTTCAGTGAGATCTCATATGGATTCCTTTATTTTACAGTAAAATGGGAATGCCACATGTTGGATACAGTGCCTCAGATGAGAGAAAAGCTGCTAGCAGCTCACAGATGGCAATTGGATACAAATTGTTTTATCTAATAGTCTCAGGCAGCTGTCAGTGGGGATAGCTCAAATGAACTTATAGTCAGTACAGAAGTCCAACACTAAGTCTCAAATCAGATGACCACATTCCTTCCTCAGACCTTGCCATAACCTAGCATTTCTATAACACATATACCTCCATACTGAATTATCTCCCAGTCATGCACAATGGCTAGCTATAGCAGAGTGCAAGTCTCCTTTTCCCATTTTCAATATTTCACAACCATCAAAAAAATTGTGCAGGTGTTCTATAGAAATCAAGCATAAGTTGAGCTTATTTTGCTCTTCAATTTATGGTATATTAAACACACTGTAAATGTTGAATTTACAACATTCTGCTTGTCACAAACTTCAGGTTTCTTTGCACCTACTTCGGCTTTAGCACTTCATTTTCCTTTCACAATTAATTTGACAAAACATGGCAAAAAATTATATCCACAGAAAGTTTAACTAGCCCTTGAATAATCTGTTAGGGGTCAATACCCACATACAATTAGTCTGCAGAGAGCTTTTTGATCTCTAAGGGAATTACTTGCACATAAGAAAAACATTAATTCATTTCTTATGTTTGTTTAAACACTGTCAGATGTATGACATATATGGTTAGCTTATTGTTTAAAATTTCATAAGGGGTGTGGGCATGCTATGAGCACTTTTCTGTCATGTACCAGTGAGGAGATTGCAGGTGTCACCATGTTCAGTTGAATTGAAATTCAGATGTTGTCCCATCTGGCAATTCCTTCCCCAGGTATCAGAACCAGGTCCATCCTGTTCTCAAAAAAACCTTGGCCTGAAATCTTTGGAAGGACTGAACTGTCAGCAGCAAAAGTCTGCCTATTGAGTCTTCTTTTTCTTTTCCTTCTCATGGTGTAACCCTTGGGGTAGTCCTGTGCAGGGCCAGGAGTTGGGCTTTGGTGATCCTTTTGGGTCCCTTCCAACTTCAGATATTCTATCACTCTGTGAAAATTTTTCCTAAGATCAGAAAAAACTTGAAAGTTTCTGGGAAAATTATATTAATTCAGTGCCAAAGGAGCACTACCTTCACAAAGAGCTATTATTTTATTATCTTCTTCACTAATATAGAATCATCTTAATGTACAATAGGCAACTGGATACCATTTTAGCAAAATAAGATAAAATATAAGTAGACTGCAATCTTTGCAGTCAAGGCAATTCCACAATCTTTCTTTCCAGAGGAAATCCCTAGCTCACCTCATTTTCTCATGTCAGTTTTCCAGTCATCTGATTTTCAACTTAACTATGCGGACACATAGAGCTGTGCTGACACAGACCACTCGAAACAGTTACTCATAAATGCTGCAGTGCTGCTTATTCTGTCCCTGGTGGTTATCATGTATTATTTCCTACATTATCTGACAGTAACTGCCACAGGCTTGCTGGAAGAGTTGGTTTAAATGCATATAGAATAAAGCTACATAAAGAACTGTGTATCTTGGTTGTTTATAGATCTAGTCCTGATTTAATTAACCTAAAGCATGTAATTTAAATAGGAGGTGAATGCATGAATACTTCTGTGGCTGAATTGTAAATCAGGAATTCATAAACTAAGGGCACAGCTTGCTTAACATTCACAAAACATGCCCACATATTTGATTTTTTTTCCTCCAATCCAGGGAGGATTCAAATAACACTAAAATTTAATCCGTCACTGGGTTTTTGCTCATGCAGTAAACAGCACTCTTCCTGAGGAGAAACCAAACTAGGTATGACCAGCAGTTCAAACACAGTTTTCCTTAACCTGTGAGATAGGGAAAAAGGAAAAAGGAAAAAGAAAAAGAAAAAGAAAAAGAAAAAGAAAAAGAAAAAGAAAAAGAAAAAGAAAAAGAAAAAGAAAAAGAAAAAAGAAAGGAAGTGTTAAGTCTTCTTCAAAAAAAGGAAAACAGAAAAGGAGAGCTTGCTTTTCTGTTTTTGCACGCTGTTTTCTTTGACAAAAATATTTTTACAACCCCAAGTCTCTCTGGCTTTTCATGCCTTTTCCCAGGAGTTCTCCTAATGCAGCAGCATTAGGACATGAGCATTAGCAGATGAGGACATGCTGAGCAAATTCACTCAGCTTTGACATGGTAAAGGACAATGCTGAGCAAAGAGTAGCTGCATCTTTAGCAAACCAATATAACTACTCCCCTTACTGCAGAAATTATGAATAGGAAAAATGTATTTCCTTTGAAGAAACCATTCACACATATAGTTTTGGATGTATGTGTAGTGTATGCTGAGGCAAACTAGATAATGGGCATGCTTGTTTGCATGCCAGCAGTCAGGAAACTCAGATTAATCAGAAAACAAATTAGAGATCAGCAAGTCACTGTTAAGAGTGATATGTAGTGGATGGCAAATAGTGGCCAAAAAGAGCAGACTATCATACAAGAAGGAATATGAATCATTGTAGAAAATATCTGCATACCTTATATTATAGTGCCATATCTTTGGAAATAATTGAACTCTATCCTTAGCTGCATTGCCTACTGGCAGTCATGATACATGGGTAGAAGAAGAGACACTGACATTTGAAAGTATTACATTAAGTACAGATGGGTGTTAATGCCTTTCAGACAAGACAGGGCTAAATGCAAAATGCCTTCAATTCAATTTTGTTGTTATTTACAGCTAACAGTGGATTTCTGATGAATGTGTAAGGATAAAGATTTGTGTAGGTGGTTCTCAGACAGTAGAAAATAGCATTAACTTACCATACTTGTCTATGAAAAAAAACAAGGTTACAAGTAGATGCCAGGGATGGCTCACTGACAGTTCCTCTTGCATTACTATAGCTCATGATTATGATATCCATAACAAAAACTCTTCAGGGAAGGGAAGGGAAGGGAAGGGAAGGGAAGGGAAGGGAAGGGAATAAGCAATGTCTTAGCAAGTGCAAGGATATCCTCTGTCTTGGGAAGGTCCTAAGTGAAAATTTATGGAAACCAGAAGAAAATCTACTACCTGCTGGTCCTGCTACTATTGTTACAGACAGCACCTGCTACTGATGACTAACAAAGTTGGGATTTAGGCTGACATCTTTATATTCTTACTCAGTATGTGGTTCTGTGAATCATAAATACTATTCTGGCTTTTCCAAGTAAACACAGCCCTGCAGTAGTCTGAGTTCTGCAGAAACATGTCACTAGGTGGTACCTTAATTTCAGCAGCTGCTTAACACCAAGTTCAGTGAAACTGCTNAAGGGAAGGGAAGGGAAGGGAAGGGAATAAGCAATGTCTTAGCAAGTGCAAGGATATCCTCTGTCTTGGGAAGGTCCTAAGTGAAAATTTATGGAAACCAGAAGAAAATCTACTACCTGCTGGTCCTGCTACTATTGTTACAGACAGCACCTGCTACTGATGACTAACAAAGTTGGGATTTAGGCTGACATCTTTATATTCTTACTCAGTATGTGGTTCTGTGAATCATAAATACTATTCTGGCTTTTCCAAGTAAACACAGCCCTGCAGTAGTCTGAGTTCTGCAGAAACATGTCACTAGGTGGTACCTTAATTTCAGCAGCTGCTTAACACCAAGTTCAGTGAAACTGCTGTTGCCATCCACTTTAAATAAACCCTAAGGACAGGATTCTTGTGCTGTCTAAGGACACCATGTGGTGGCAATGACACAAGACTCTGAAGACTGATCAGGAGACCAGATGAACCCCTTAAAGGATATCTTTAATGGCAATGGATTACAAATGGATTCACCCTGGCTGAATTGGCCACTGAGAAAACCCATGCTGAGACTGATCCCTCTAATTCAAATTCAGTGGCCCACATTTTGCAAAGCTTTTTTTTTTTTTTTTTCTTGTTTTGGGTTTTTTTTAGCTGTTAATGAACACTTAAATATTCTGCTGCTTTGGGACACAGAGAAGGTACTAATGTCTAAAAGCTAGACGATAAGATATGCCTTGGGACTTGCACTGGAGAAGGTCAGAACTTGAATATTTATTTCATTTTGTTGATTAATGTCATTCCAACCCTTTGAATATAATGGGAAAAACAACAGCAAGTCCCAATACTATGGTGCTGAGTTAGAAGATCATTCCATGTGAAGAACACAGGGAATCTCATGGCAGGGAAGGATAGAAAGAGAACAAAGGTCTTGGTATCTGAACTGGAGATTCTGGGATTATTAAAAAATTGCACAGAGCACCATGACTGTGCTGAAAACTAATTTTGATTCAACTTTTCATTTTAAAATTTCCATTACAGCAGATGAGACTAATAAAAATGAATCATAGATGAAAAAAAAATAGCATTTTGAAAGTAAAACTTTACTCCATGTGAAATTACTTTGTCTGGATATTCTTTCTTGGCAAATTTTAAAATGTCAGGTTACGTATATAGCTGAAATTAAAGTAATTTTTTAAAACTGTAAGCTTCTCTGAGAAAATGAATTTCTACTCTGTGTGTCTCAGACAGAGATCCTGTGTGGGCTTGAGAAATTTAGGCTGGAACAAGGAATCTTTGAAGGAGACAGGAAAAGATACATGTAAAAGTAAATCATTGAAATATTCACTATTAATCAATTTTAAAGTGAATTGCTCCTTAGCTGCTGGACTTCTAAACTATATCCAAACCTTGCTTCAACATAAGGACAAGGTATTCTAAATTAAAGTAGTGTTATGGCCAGACTGAGAAGGCAGCCTGTACTCTCCATTTCTGGAGTTGTTTGAGACATAAACTAGTAATATCAGGTTGGGTCACTTATTTTTTGGTGTCCCCAAAGTTTCAATCTGGAATATAGACTTCTGACTGCATTTACAGTGTCCTTCTAGAGACACATTTCTGAGGAAGGATAGGGAGTTGATCTTTTTTCCATCTGAAGGACCATACAAAGGAAGACACATGCTATATACATAATATGTCTCTCCACAGGTAGGCTGTTTTCTCTTTTCCCCTCCTTTCTTTCCCCTTTTTTCTACTCTTAATGCTAGAAAAAAGTCTCAAAGTTTTTGGTCTTTGTAGGAGGTGGGATTTAAAGCCAAAACAGAAATTTAGATCCATCTTTTTATTAAAGATTACATAAAGTGAACATTGATAATACCCATATCTGTACATCCTTAAACACCATTCTGGGATTACAAACAAGCCTCTTTTGAAAAAGGGGGAAAAGCTTCCAGCCTTCAGGGCACAAATCTGTTTCCCAAGACAACTGGAAACATCTGGTAATCATCTCTCATCATCTCTGACACACAAATATCTATTAGCTGGAAAGAGCAAACACTTTAAATAGAAGATTTTGGGTGTTTTTAAAAGCACATTGGGACAAGATTAGCCTTCACTTCTTCAAAAATTAAAGTCTCTGCTGTTGCATAAAGCTACTCTACTCATATTTTTCTGTACTCTCAAAGACAAGTTCAAATCAATAGTTAAAATTGGAAGTATACTTATGGTGAGAAGACACATCATCCACTAATACCTGACAACAGATACGGTGATTGATACACTTCGGTTTATTTGCCAGTGTTGCTTGTAGAACACCACAAAAAAGTAGTAAGGAAAATTTACAAGTAACATGTAACATTTGTAACAAGTGAGGAGTCAGCCCTGGCACCTCTGAAGTGCCCCTGCCAGAACAGGCAGGTGCTTTTGCAGACACCCAGTGCAGTGAGGGCATGGTTTGGGATCTGAATACATGCTGACAGATCCACAAGGAGCTGTCTCACAAGGCACCAGACAGGGAATGTGCCCAGCTCCAGTTCGGGATTCCTTACCTTTGTTCATGCACTGTAGTCTGAAAGCAACCTACCTCAGTTTACACCCAATAGAGAAAAAATATGTTCCTCATTGTTACAATGCCATAACAAGAAACAAATAAATACAGATAAACTCATGGATAAATTACATGGCTTTAGTCAACAAAAATTTCTACTTATCCCAGTGTATAGGTCATTACATGTTCTCATGGGCAAGTTATTCCCTGGAAATTTATGAAATTGAACACTAGATTCATTTCACTTGGACACTTAACAGAGGCACCTGTGTCAGGGATTTTTGAGGTCCACCATGGACACAGGAAACAGAAAGACAGAGGTTTCCTCAGGAGAGAGAAATGCTCTTGCACATGATTCAATGTACTTCCCACTCTACCACTACTTCTTCTCCCCACTGTAGCTCTGTTCTCTATCCCTCCTGTACATCCTACAGAACTAGAACTCTTTATTCAGTTCCTGGCAGAAAGGGAATTTCATTATGCATAGCCTGGAATAACAGCAGGTGCTGTAAGAAAAGTGATACTGGAAGTTGCTTCACTCTTATGATACTCATGAACAAAGGAAGACATAAAGAAGAAAGGAATATTTCTTCTTTTCCTAGAAGGACCTGGAAGGGAAGAAATAAACCCACCAGGTTGCTGAGTTATTAGAGACAGATTCTAATCTGCAATTGCATTTTTTGTATTACAGCTGAAGGACCCTAAGTGTTTTCCTACATTTCATTTTGTGCTTGTGCCCTAACCCCATTCAGCATTTGATGGTCCAATGCTCTCCTGGGCACTTGCATTTAGGGAGCCTCATTGAAGGACTTCCTGACTGACCAAGTGTCCTATTGGAAAGCATGAATCATGAGATGCTCTGAAACCAGTTTCACAATACCTGAATATGAAAAACCTATATTCATTCAAAGAGGGCAGTCTGACTTCAGCCTTTCTGTTGCACAAATGATTCATTCCAGGACTAATGAAACGTCAAGGTTTTGGCAACCCATACTCCCACAGTCTGCCATATCCAGACACAAACTTACAAGGACAATCTGAACTCTGAATTCATGTTCTAATGACTCTACTTACTCGACACTAGACCTTAGAAGTTGTGAGAGGACTGCAAAGGTAATCATTGTCTGGCAGGTGAAACACTCCCAATAGCATTGTGGATCGTGGTTCCTGCCTCCTAGACCTCCTTTCCTTTGTGCTCATTTTCACAATGACTTCATAGGTCCTTACAAGATGTGGGACTGAGAATTGTTGAGATGTTTATATAAATGAAGTCTTGAACAACGATTTGTCACTCTCCCTTCAGTTGTAAGCGATTTCAGTGAGGTGCAAAATCTCACACCCCCTAACACTATATTTGGCCAGTACTGCTACACAAGTTCAAGTGGTCTTCTAACCAAGAAGAGAACACTTCTACCCAGGAGTAACTTGATGAAAGATAGATACACTGCAAAAATCATACATTTAATGGATAATAACCATTTTGTATGCTTCCACTGTACATGTCATCTGAGGATTGCAGAACACTTCTCAAATGTTAATTGAACTTCGTAATACCCTTCTGAGACACATAAAAGATGTAATGAAGACTTCAGCTCCCCAGTAAACTGTACCAGCTTCCAAGAGAGAATCAAGAAATTATCTGACAGTATATAAACACTTCAGCAGGAAGTGAGAAATGTCAGCATATTGCTTTGAAATAAAGCAGAGGGAATTCAGTAGCAGTTTATTCCAGAAGGCTAAAACTTCCTTTTGCTTCAGATTCACTGAAACATTAATGAAAATACAAGTCAGGAATTTACTATTCTCTCCTATTAGCACAGCTGACTATTTAGTAATACTAGTGCCCCAAGCTCTTTTTGAAGTACCACTGCAGTAAATTCTGCCAAAAAGCAACATCCATTGCTTCTCTTCTCCACTTCCTGCATCATTTGCTATCCCTGCACAGCACCTATACCATCAGGTATGGCTACTGTGCAGCCTGCCACTATGGGTCATGATATGGATGCAGCATGAAGTGGTGTGGCCCCAGGCAGGCCAATTCTGTGAGGCCAAGGCTCTGGAAACATAGAAGCATAGAATTTCAGAATGGTTAGGATTGGAAGGTACCATAAAGATCATCTAGTTCCAACCCCCTCACCAGGGGCAGAGATGCCTTTCACTAGACCAGTTTACTCAAAGTTCCCTCCAGCCTAGCCTTAAACACTTGCAGGGATGAGGCATCCACAACTTCTCTGGACAACCTGTTCCACTGCCTTTACTTTATGGTAAAGAATTTCTTCCTACTATCTGGCCTAAACCAACTCTCCTTCAGCTAAAGGCCACTGCCCCTTGTCCTACCACAACATGCTCTTGTGCAAAGTCCCTTTCCGTCTCTCTTATAGGTCCCCTTTAGGTACTGGAAGGTATTGTTATGAGGTTTTATAAGAGCCTTTTTTCTCTAGGTTGAACAACCTCAATTCTCTCAACCTTTCTTAATAGGAGAGCTACTCCAGCCCTCTGATCATCTTCATGGTCCTCCCCCGAACTCATTCCAACAGGTCAAGGTCTTTCTTGTGCTGGGCACCCCAGAGCTGGATGCAGCACTCCAGGTGGGTACTCTCTCACAAGAGCAGAGTAGAGGGGGAATCACCTCCCTCGCTCTGCTAGCCATGCTGCTTTAGAAGCAGTGCAGGACATGGTTGGCTTTCTGGGCTGCAAGTGCCTGTTGAGTTTTTTGTTCACAAATCTCCCCAAGTCCTTGTGCCCAGGGCTAGTCTTGATCCTTTCTACACACACTCTGTACTTTGCTTGGGATTGCCCGACCCAGGTGCAGGACCTTACACTTCACCTTGTTGAACTTCATGAAGATTGCACAGACCCACCTCTCAAACCTGTCAAGGTTCCTCCAGATGCCATCCCTTCCCTCCAGCATGATGACCGTGCCACACAGTTCCAGGTCACTGGCAAACTTGCCACGAGTGCATTCGATGCCAGTGTCCACGTTATTGACAAAGATGTTAAAAAGTGCTGGTTCCAATAGCAGCCACATGTTACTGCTTTCCACTTGGATGCTGAAACGTGGACTGCAACTCACTGGTTGTGACCAATTTCTTATCCACCAAATAGTTCATCTATCAAATCCATGTCTCTCCAGTTTAATGACAAGGATGTCATGGGACAGTATCAAATGCTTTGCACAAGTCCAGGTAGATGATGTCAGTTAGGCCTTTCTCATCTACCCCTGCTGTAACTCCACAGTAGAAGGCCACCAAATTTGTCAGGCATGATTTGCCTTTAGAGAAGCCATGTTGGCTGTCACAAATTGCCTCCTGATTTTCCATGTGACCTCTTTTCACTGGTGCTCTACACATTTACTTACAGCAAAAGGAAGATCTTTCCCACCTCCTAGAACTTGCATTCTAAGTAAATCAAGAGAGCAGACAGAAACTGTTCCCCTGGGTAACAATAACCAAGTCTCCTCAAGTTCCTGTTGCCCTATGAAGCTTCACTGATTTCATCAGAATTATACCTTACTTACTCCAGTAATATCAAAGACAAATTAGTCCCACTGTTTTCTTTATGGCTAAATGATTTATGGTACAAAAAGATAATGGCATCCAGAAAGGAGAAGTTTTGAATGTGATGCTAAGAGTGGCATATCCAATTCAGAAAAGAATAAGGCTACCATGGATACTACTACTCTATCATTTCAAGCACTTCAAATACATAAAACATTAAAAGATAATTATGCAACTACAATATCCATGTTTACAGTCATCCATCACACAACTTTCCACTGCATTCCCCATATGTGCTCCCGTTTACCTCAGGTAAAAAATGCACATGCTTCTTCACTCTGTTTATTCTTACAGGCAAAGACAACAAAGTCACACATCAGAGGTTACAAGAGAACTTAACCTAATAGACTACAGATGTTTCATAGAAGGGAGAAATCAAAGAGAGAAAAGATATTCTAAACTAGTTTGAAATCACAGAAATTTCAATATACAGTAATTTTCACAATATAATGGGGTAGGGGTGCAAGGACTATTTTTTTCTATCACTTCAAATGTCACTGTACCCCAACAGGACACCTTTCTATTGCCAGTGGCTGTTAGCATTCAGAATCTTAGTGACAAATTAAAGGTCATTTTCCTATATGCCATATCCTACTGCAAATTAGTTTTTGCAATCACTAATTGATGAGAAACTGGAAGTGCTATTATACAGATAAGTGTGAAATCTTCTCTTCAAGTTGATTTCTTTCTCCTATTGTGGTTATTTGGAAATGAATCATCTCCTATGCTCTCTTTTTAGTAACTGAGACTACTTGCAACTAAAAAGAAAATAGAAAAGGAAGGAAGAGAGAACATAAATTAGAAAAATCAGAAATAAAATATTTTTTAAAAAATAGAATTTGTTTATTTCAAATTTTAGATTTTATGTTACTTAAAAATACATAAATAAATACAGGACATACTTGTGACCTTTCATCCTGTCATAAGTAGTACCATTATCCCTCCTATGCAAATGTGAAAACTATGACTCAGACATCTAATTTGTGTAACTTGCTTATTCTGTTATGCATTTGATAAAGAGGCTTAATAACTCACTGAGCAGAGTCTCTGCATGCTTGCACATATTCACAATACAAATACTGCATTTGGAATACAATAACACATCACCGTGTTCCAGTGAAATCCTATGCCATGTGACACCAAGATTATTACCTGTTCATATGTTGTCTCTTGTACTGCAAAGAAATAAGCTGGGCAGATCTAATTCTCCAAGAAAAATTAACCAGGAAAACTCTTTGCCCTCCTTCAATGTCTCCCCTCACCATGTTCATTGTTCAAAATGGATTAGTGTGGGAACAAGGCTACAATAGTTCATCCTTTTCTCAGCTCATGAAATGGCAAGCCACATGTGAAAAAAGCATTATACCAAGAGAGTTTTGCTTTCTGAGTGCCATGGTTTAACCCCAGCTGGCAACTAAATACCACAGAGCCACTCACTCACTCCCTACCCCTGCTGGAATGGAGAGGATAACTGGAAAAATGTACATGTTTTTGGGTCAAGATAAGAACAGTTTAATAATTGAAACAAACTGAAAAATAGAAATAATAATAATAATAACAACAATAATAATAAAGGAGAAAGAGAGAGAGGAACACAACACAGGAAAATGAAGCGATGAACAATACAAGTGTTCACCACTCACTCATCAATGCTCAGCCCATCTCCTAGCAGTAATTATCCCCTCTAAACCAACTCCTCCCAGTTCACATACAGGAAATTATGTTCTATTGTATGGAATGTCCATTTAGACCATTTGGAATGTCCTCCCTCCCTGCTTTTTGTGCACCCCCTCACTGTCAGAGCATGAGACACTGAGAAGTCTCTGATTTACGGCAAACACTACTTAGCAACAAACAAACAAAATGTCAGTGTGTTATCAACAGTATCCTTGTACTAAAGCCAAAACACAATACTGTGCCAGCTATTAAGAAGAAAATGAATTCTATCCCAGCTAAAAGAAGGACACTTAGGAAAAAATAAGTGGAGAAGTATAAATGTCTTTCTTTTGTGTTTTGTATAGATGCAATACTTTTAAGATGCAAACTCAAACATTTGTCAAACATATGACAAGGACGAATGCAAGTAAACAACCTGAGAAAGACTAGTGCTATGCTTTCTGTCACAAATCTAAACTGAGAGTACACCAGCCCTCTGCTTAAGACACTCTATTTAGACAGTGTCATTATCTCGCAACAGTCATCCATAGAGCACTGTGTGGGTTGGTAGTTCAAACCCCAAGGTTTCTTTAAAGCAGGCATTTGCAAGTGTTAAAGTGAATTTGAGCACGAAAATCAGAATTTATCNCCCCTGCTGGAATGGAGAGGATAACTGGAAAAATGTACATGTTTTTGGGTCAAGATAAGAACAGTTTAATAATTGAAACAAACTGAAAAATAGAAATAATAATAATAATAACAACAATAATAATAAAGGAGAAAGAGAGAGAGGAACACAACACAGGAAAATGAAGTGATGAACAATACAAGTGTTCACCACTCACTCATCAATGCTCAGCCCATCTCCTAGCAGTAATTATCCCCTCTAAACCAACTCCTCCCAGTTCACATACAGGAAATTATGTTCTATTGTATGGAATGTCCATTTAGACCATTTGGAATGTCCTCCCTCCCTGCTTTTTGTGCACCCCCTCACTGTCAGAGCATGAGACACTGAGAAGTCTCTGATTTACGGCAAACACTACTTAGCAACAAACAAACAAAATGTCAGTGTGTTATCAACAGTATCCTTGTACTAAAGCCAAAACACAATACTGTGCCAGCTATTAAGAAGAAAATGAATTCTATCCCAGCTAAAAGAAGGACACTTAGGAAAAAATAAGTGGAGAAGTATAAATGTCTTTCTTTTGTGTTTTGTATAGATGCAATACTTTTAAGATGCAAACTCAAACATTTGTCAAACATATGACAAGGACGAATGCAAGTAAACAACCTGAGAAAGACTAGTGCTATGCTTTCTGTCACAAATCTAAACTGAGAGTACACCAGCCCTCTGCTTAAGACACTCTATTTAGACAGTGTCATTATCTCGCAACAGTCATCCATAGAGCACTGTGTGGGTTGGTAGTTCAAACCCCAAGGTTTCTTTAAAGCAGGCATTTGCAAGTGTTAAAGTGAATTTGAGCACGAAAATCAGAATTTATCCTTTGGACATAAGTTCCCTTACCCAGTACCTGAGAAAGATGCCTCCCTCAATTTGAAATCACAGACACAACTCCTTCCACTGCTGGGTGTCCATCTCCATGTCACTTCATCAATCACTGCTGCTGCTGCTGCTCCTTCTCTCTCTTATTCTCTGTCCTAATATGCAACCCAAGAACAAGACACACTGCAAAGAAGATGGAATACCTGAGCTCTCATCTCTCATGACATCAAAAGGACCTAAGCACAATTTTTAGCAGAGTGCTTTAAAAGCAGATGATAGTTCAGGGGAGACTGGGAGAAAAGAGGACATGAAAGATCTCTCTCTTTGGAAGCTGATCCATTTAGTTGTGGATAATTAACCATTTACTTAGCCAGAGCAAAGGGACAACAATAATTCCCAGATCAGCAATTAAGACACTTTGCTTCCTGAGGTGAACTTTAACACCAATGCCTATTCCAGAGAACTCTGTAAATACAAAATATTTAGTATCTAGTGACACATGGCAGCCAAATAAAAGTATAGAACTTTACATTTTGGAAAGAAGTGGTTCTGTGACCAAATATCTAAACCTTTTGGTCAAACTGGCCCTCTCTGGCTAAACTGATGACTTGAACTTGAAGAACTCGTGTTACATCTCAAGGTGATAGTTCCTACTATTCAGTAACACAAAATGAGGTTCAGCCTCCGTCTCGTTTTGCAGGGATTTTTCTAGGACTGCACCTGGTGCTATGAGAAGCCAAATTGACATCAGACTCTTTATGGAATTCAAGTTTTCCAGTGTGCCTTTTCCTTTCCTGCTGTCTTTGCTTAGCCTCTAGCCCTACTTATGTCTTACATCTGTTATGTGCAAGGTTTAAAGTGTAGTGCTGTCTTACAGAAACAGGCAGCCTTCCATTCTGAAAGAAGCAAGGCATGCTACACACAGCAAGAATGCACACAAAGGCTTCAAGAGCAAGCAAGAAGCAACAGTTATGAGCTGGAAGACAGAGGACCTTATTTTACACTAATTGATACTTACTGGGAAGACAAAAGAGAGATTAATTCACTTCGCAGTATCACTTACTGTGGAAAGGTTTGAAAAAGCAAAGCCCATGGCATGCCTGTAGGTAATTGCTCTCAGTTGGGTGTGTTCCCGGTGCCTTTGCAAGCATTGTTTGTGAGGACTCTGCTTTCATGATTTATATGAGCCTCTAAAATTATCTCCTTACAAATTACTGCAGATATGGTGGTAAAGTGAACCTCCTCTGCATGTGGAAGAACAGAAAGATAAAGGCTGTGAGGAGGTGCCCTGAATTTTTATTTTGGCTCATTTCAGTGGTGCCTCAGCTCTGGCTTATGCTTTCATGAGGGGGAAAACAGGATATTTGAAGGGTACATCAACAGTTTTCTCTCTTTATTCCCACTCAATATATTTTGTTCAACTTGGCCTGAAAAAAAAAAAAGAAGAAAATAATAGCAAAAAATTCCTAAAATACAACAATTATTCATTGCCAAGAAATACCACATTTCTTAAAAAATATTTTTCTAGAATTTAAGATTCATAAGCCGAGCTAGGAAATTAATCTCTTCGCTGCTTGTCTTCATCGTAATTTACAGTATATCTAATATAATTTTTATTAGCCCTTTGAAATCTTCTGCTAACTTCACATGGTATGCAGTTACCCAGTGGAATACACTGATGCACTGCTTTTTATTTATATTTTCTGAATGGCAGAAGCTTCTTCAAGTAAGTTTATTTTAACATTGTATATTAACATCAAGCATATTTTAGTTAACATCAAAATAAAATGCTTGTGTGTCTTAACAAACATATAAAATCATTTGGAATTACCACACACTTCTTATATTAGAAGTATTCTGAGTGCAAATTATCATTGAAGAGTTTAAAAATCAATAATTATCTGAAAAGTACATGTAACAGCTTCTCAAAAACTCAGGAAAATGTTAATTTTTTTCAGTGATCCTAAGAAAAAGAGATCATAACTCCTTGATTAAGATTTTAATTTAAAATACTGTCTTTAGGACTTATTTTAATTCAAAAATACTGATTTGGTGACAAGATTTACGCATACAAAGAATGCTAAAACACTGACTTAACTATCACAGCACTGACCCCTGTGTCCTTAGCTGACTAGGTGGTCCACCTCAAACAAAGAACAAAGAGTTCATTGGTTCTTCTTTCTTTGTGCATAAAACAAGCAGATTTAGGCACTTCTGAATGACAACCATGAATCTGCCTGCCAAGGATGCGACCCACATGTTAAACAACATGAAATGGGAAGGACAAAGCTGTGACATCCTGCCCTTCTCAGAGACTCAGAGTAACAATGGGTAGCATCCTCCACTTGATCCTCGTCCCAGCTGTTCTGGAAAAGGACACTCTTGTCTTCAAAAATAAAGCTGAAAGAGACTGATTTTAGACAATAGCTAGCAATTCATTGCAGTCATTAGTCACAGCCAGCATGGCTTGATGAGGGGGAAGTCCTGCTTGTCGAACCTGACCTCAAAGAGTAGCTCACCCACCTGGTCTAGGAAAGCCAGTAGATGTAGCCCTTTTGGACTTCAGTGAAGATTTTGATACTGTCTCTCACAGTATCCTTCTGGACAAAATATCCAGCATACATTTATATGGGTGAGCAACTGGCTCATGGGTTGTCTTGGTTTGGGAACACAGGTGTCTGCCAAGGAAGGCCAGAGCCTCTCCTGGAATAGAGAATGTAAACCCCCTCCCTCTGAGTTGTTATAAAATTTAAATTAAGGGG
>VZRH01007408.1:424711-487428 GCA_013397555.1 Urocynchramus pylzowi
CGTCAGGTGAGTGCCGCCCTGCCCCGCCCCGCAGCCCACGGCCGCTGCCGTCGGGGCGGAACCCCGCCGCCCGGAGCCGGGATGCGGGACGGTGTCCCGGCGGGGATGCTGCGCTCCCCCTCCGCCGGGCAGCGCGCAGAGGGACGCACTGGAGTGTCGGACGGGCGCCGGCCCCCGCGGGAAAGGAAAGGAGGCTTTTGATAAAGAGCCGGAGCGGGTGACGGGAGAAGAGAAACTTGCGGTGGAGCAGTGAGGGGCGGCCGGTCGGTCAGAAAGCGCTGCGCGTCCGAGGATGGTCTAAGGACCCTCCGAGCAGCAGCACCTCTGTGAGCGGCTCTGGCAAACGGGGCCTGAATCACGGACCTGTGTCCTAAGAAGCGAGGATTTAAAGGGACTGTAGCCAGTGCCTGTGAGCGTGTGCGGTTACGGGGTTGTACACGGATAGCCGGCACGCATCCACCTGTCTTTCCACCCACCTCTCCCAAATGCACGAACAAAATGTGAATGGCACCGCAGTTGAACGCTTCTCTGTAGCCGTGTTTGGAGATCCTCTGCCTCATGTCTAGATCTAGATGTGTATCTTGAAATACATTTATATATGTGCATAGACATACATGCGTACACACGTGTATAAATACGTATGCCGTGATCGCGACCGCTTTCTGTAACCCTGGCGTTGCGGCTGTGCTGCGGCACTTCGCAACTTTCTCGCCCGCAGGAGAAAAAGCCCCCAGTGGGGCTGTTACAGATCAGATCACGCGCGATAAATCCATTGCCCGTAAATGAGCGGAAAACGAGTGAGAGGGAGATGAAAGAGGCTCCTTTGCCGGCCTGGCAGCGGAGCTGGGCAGGTGGCTTCCGCGGGGGAACACTGCCACCTCCCGGGAGCGACGGCCCGCGTGCGGGACGGCGGGGCGCGACAGGACGGGACCGACTGAGCTCATCTCCCTTCGTGGCTGCTCGTCCTTTCCAAACCAAGCATCCATTGAGCCCTGGAGAGCTCAGCGGGCGCTTTTAAGGGGGGAGATAGGGGTGGCCCAGGGGCGCGCTCCGTTGCTATCGCGGCAGCCCCAGCACTCCCATTTCCCCCCACCCTCGTCCGGAGCGTCCGTTTTCCCTTCGAGCTCTGCGTTCCCCGAGGAGTCGGGGCTGTCTCTTGGCATCACTGGCAAACCAGCGGCAGCCGGCGGCTTTGTGGTGCGGGGGTGCAGCGCAAACAGTGCCAGCTGTGGAAAGCCGGGGGTGAGGGTCGCGGTCACGGTGGGGTGTTGCAGCAGGATGGAGGATGCTGCACGTGTTAGGGATGTCACTGCAAAGCCTGTGCATCTGGCAGACTTAGTGGGACCACAAGTGATATCCATCAGTGGTCCAGACTAGAGCAGTTCAGAAGCCTTGCGGGTTTAACGATGCTTTAGAGGCTGCATGCACAGAGCTGGGGAGATTCTCTTCTGTCTTGTGGTTTTGGTCAGTCTGAAACTCAAGCTGTCGGTGTGAGGATACATCTGCAGAAAGGCTTCTGAGTGGGGGCATGACTGCAATCACCGTAGCAGTGTTGAATGCATTCCTCTGGGAGGAAAAGCAGATGCACAGTGTAGCAGAGACAGGATAGCTGTCAGCAGAGAAATATGCCGCAGCTTGTCCCTGAAATTATGTATTTATTATCCTGGGCATAACCCTTACTAGGTTCATATTTCTTACAGTAATTAATTGAATTACACTTGCACCACAAAGCCAAATCTAATGAGGCACTTGTATTTAGATTCCTATCTAAAGAAAGCATCTTTCCCTGAGATGACAGCTTACAAACAAAAGCCAGAAGCAATAGCAGAAAGCAAAAATATATTTTCATTTTACAGAGGAAAACACAAATTAAGTGGCTTGTCCAAAACCATCAGAAATTTTATGGCAAACCCCACATCTCCTGTGCAAGAACAGCTTTTGGTTACACAGAATTCCTTCCCAATTAACACCACACAGCTGTTTAGCAATTGGGATGACAAGGAATTTACATGCTAATGGCTGAATAGGATCTGTGGCTTAAGCAACATAAGAATACATTCCCTTTCTGTGCTTCTCTGTAGGTGTAGTATATCTGGTCAACAATAGGGAACTTAGTGATTTAGTTTCTGCTGCAAGCCGTACTAGCTTGAAAGTGTTTCAGATCATAGAATATGATGAAATGTGCTCACGTTCATGCCTCCTTGCATCCAACTATGTGTATGTAAGAGGCCAAGGTTTCACTGGATTGAATTTGTCATCATTTAAAACTCCCCTTCTTTATTTGCCTTTCCCATCATGCCTGCTCAGGAAGAACAAAACATTAAACTTCAAATTAATTATGAGAGGAATTCAGGCTACTAAAAACTAATATTTTTGAGTAATATTGATACCTAGTTTGTCTTGAAAATACTAGGAGTTGGGAGGTAGGTGCTTAGATGTTTGAAACTGTCCTACTCACCTTTCAGAGCCCAGCCCCAGTGAAAGCAACAGTGGCTTCAGATTGAGTGTGCTGTATGCTGACATCTCATGCTTGGTTTCTTGGAAATAATTTTAAAATAATTATATCATTCTTATAAACATTATTACTCTTAAAATTTTTCCACATGAGGCAAGTTCAGGAGTTTGGAGCCAGAGCTGTGCAAGTGCTGGCCTGACAGGGAACTATCATTGTCACTCGACAATGCCACCCTGCTATCTCTGGTGGGGCAAACAGAGGTCAGGAAGCAGATAAGTCCAAGGAGGAGTTAGAAAGGTACTGTGATTATCAATGAGAAAAGAAGGCTCTTCGTGTAAAGCAGACTGACCAAATGCATTCCAAGATTTCCAAATCATACACATTATGTTATAATTAATATATTCTCATCTGCCCTCCTCATTCTTCCAGATGGTTCCTTTTCAGCTGAATGCTTTTATCCTTGAATTAATATTTACATGTTTTATATGTAGTGTGTGAGGCTTAACCTCATATTACTAACATTGAAGTGTTTTCTTTCTCAAGTACCAAAAAATGCCTTCAAGTGACAGCAGTAATAGTTTAATAGGTTTTACTGCTAGCCATGAATTTCCTGTAATCTGAAAAAAATCTATAGATAATTATTATCTGTTTTCCTCATGTGCTTTGTGTAAGTGTGAATTACTAATATGAATACAATGTCATTATGGCTATATCAACAGCAAATGCTACTTCTGCCTGCTGTGAAGTACAAGAAGACAGTGTACAATTAGTACCATGTGGCATTGAATTAATTTACACGGTAATCCAAAGGCTTTTCCAGCTTTCTCATCAAGTCAGTGGGATATTAGTCTCACAATTAGAGTGGAAATAAGAATATACCTTGTGATTAAGGCAATATGCTAGAAAGCTGCAACAGATTCTAGATGAAAATCTTAAGCATTGCAGGTCTAGAAGAGAGGAATAGCTCACAAGAGGCCCCAGTCCTCCACAGTCCAAATGCTCTGGGAGAACTGTAATTCCACCAACAGCCACTTAAGTCACTCAAGTTCAGAGTGATTCCTCATTTGCTTTGCTGTAAATTTTTCACATACCATAAACAAAGGGGTCTCAGGTTCTCTGCAATCCTTTGTAGAGGAAGAAAATGTCTTTTCATTGAGTAAATGATCACACTGCTTTCAAGAAAAAAAAAAAGGCAAAGAGGGAAAGTAGTCGAAGAAATCCTCTCTCTGAAATTAAGAGAAATATTTGTGTGTCTCAAAACAGCCTCTTAATAGTGTTTTGAAAAAAAAAAAGCTGTAGCTGAAGTATCATCTAACCTGGAAAGACTGTGCAGCACCAAAAACTGGTTCAGCTGGGTTCATTCACAATTCAGAAAAACTGTTTTATTAAGTAGAACAGACTTAGAGCTGAAATTTCAATTGCAGAAATAATTGATATCACCAGAGGAATAAATATTCTCACACATGTGTGCAGAAGTGTGGAGTCTTTTTAGAGAAAAAAAAAATCTGGAAATTATCTCAAGCTTGAAAGTGGGTGAAGCAAAAGAAGTGTTTCTGAAAAATAGGTTCTTTGCAAGGTGACATGGTGTTATGGATGGTGTATGTAAGGTGACCTTCAGGATCTTTTGTAGCAGCACAGATCAGGGAGCTTAGAAACCAAGAAGTGCATGAAATTCCTGCTTTTCTTTCCTGTTCACAGCCTCATGAGCCTCTCTGCATTTGCACAGCATTGCTTGTGTGAGTGTGTGTCCTGCCTGTTCCACTGACTGCAAAGATTCCACCCCCATGCTAAGAGCTGAAAGCGTCAGCAGCCTTATACATTCATGTCAATTATGAATTAATGCAGCTCAGAGCACCAGCCAGAGAAGACCTGGGGACAGAATTGAGGGGGCACTCTTGGGCAGGAGCAGCAGAGGAGCTGAATTAAATCAACAGCATAGCAAGGGGGTGACCCTCAGCATCCTGCCTTACAGAAAGGCAGGTGTCCCTGTTTGCATACTGTTTGTGACGGAGTTTACCAACCTTTCCTAGTGGGTAAATGTTTAACAAGCAAGCAGCTCCCCTCCCTCCTCCAAGATAAAGGAAAGCAGACAGGTAAAATGGAATGTATACCTTTATATTCTTTTTTTGTTTAATTATGTTTTTACAGACATGATGAAAATTTGACCAAAAATACATGAGGCTACAACCTGGCGGTAACACCCATCTCACTGAGGAAGCAGGGACACCTGAGGGATGAGTGAGAGCTCTGCAGCCCCAGACTCATCTCCAGACCCTGTGCCTGGCCCCAGTCCCAGTGAACTCCTGCACACAGGACAGTGTGCCAGGCCCAGGTGCACAGACCCTCTGGCTCTGCTAGTGCCTACCACCAGGCAGTTCTGGGCAGGAAACAACCCTTCTCACTCAATTTGCCTGTAAAAAGCTGTTTGATTCCACTGTGCTTTTCCTGGAGTGACATTATGGTAATGGCTCCCATGAAAAAATAGTGTTAAACACTTCCTCATTTACTTTTTTTTATTTCTTTATAAAAATAATCAAGTTACCAACTTTTCAAGGCTTCAGTAAGCATAGAAAATACTGTATGCACATATTACTTATATTACATAATTACTAGCAAGCTAATGACCAATGAGCTATTTAGCTAACATAATCCTAAAATACTGCTTTATTTCTTTTTAATTTACAGTGTTTTCCCAAACCCTTGAGCACAACTTGCTGAACACTGTGGATAAGCTTTTACAACTTTTCTAGATCAAAGGCTGACATATTTGCAAAAATCTCAGACATAACATGATGCAAGTCCAAATGCCACAGAATCATAGTTTAGCTTACTAGCCCCTTTTCTAGCCATAGCCAGCAGCTGGTGTTAAGTCACAGAGTGGAAAAAATAGGGGCAAAACTGTGTGAGTATCCTTCTAATAGACTTTTAGACTGCAGAGAGACTTTCTGAGCTGCAGTTTGCATCAGCATTTATTCAGTAGCTTTTTGTGGATATTTCTAACATGCAGTGCTCCCCAATAAAACGAGGATCAAAAATAAGATTGGAAGAAGAAGGTCACAAAGATTGCCACTACTAAACAAAGCTGCTTCAAAACAAACATGTGAAGCATTTTTATGGATTCTAATTTGGTTATTTTTAAGCTTAGGTGTTCTAAGATGGTTGTTGTAGAGATCTTCATTAACAGACGTTTTCAAAAAAGTATTTATTTTCATTGTGATTCCAAATGAAAACAATTTTTCAATGCTTGATAAGTCTCTTCAAAATACAAATCCACTCTTGTAACTATATTTTTAAAAAATCCAAAAGCAACTATTTTCTGAATTGTTGTGCTTAAGCTGATCTCAAAGAAAGCTCTTTTTATAACCATCTGTGTCTTCTTTGGTTTATATCATGAAGTTTGGGTTTATGATATTGAAAGTGGGAATATTATAATTATCTTTCAAAGACCTCTAGTCCTTTTTGGAAGTGGGCTTTTAAAGATGTTCACTATCAAGGAGTTCCACAGCTTAGCCAAGCTGTGATAAGCATTCTCATTCATCCATTTAATGTTAAACACTTCTAATTTGTATTTATATTTCCCTTTGAATTTACATGATGAAAAAAGGTAAGGATGATGTACCATAGCTAATCAAATAACTGTGAAGGACATGAAATAGATTTTTTTCCACCTTCTTACTGAGAAGTGTTCAATTATCAGCTATAAGATCTTGTATCTCAGATCAGGAATAAAACTTCAGAACAAAAATGTTTGCGTAAAATGGAACATCTCCTCCTCATCGTGTTGTGTGGAGCAGTTCCAACTGAGTGAAGTCTCTTTTTTAAGGGGGAACAGGGAGCAGCAGTTGTCACAGTGCTAATCTTCAGCCCTGGGATGTGCTGCCCCTGTAGAAAAATCATCTAAGGAGCCAGTTACTCAAATCACTCTCATAAGATTGTGGTCTTAGGAACTCCCTCAGAGCCACAGTTTCAGACACAATCTCATCCTTGTCATGTAGAGACTGAGTCCATTATTTCCAGTACTTTTGATTTGGTCTTCTCACATAACACATAGCTGTGCTCCTTCATCTTCTCACGGCAGCTTCCACCATTGCTTGCTTTCCCCTTCTCCCCACATCATAGGCAAGCTTTCCTCTGTGTTTATTCTCTCTCTAGTTCCTTTGTCTCACCTGTGTCGCTGCTTTACAAATCACATTCAACAGGTTCACCAGAAGATCCCAATCTCCTGCATGCGAGGGACCATACCTTGTGTACCTGGTGTTACTTTGGTCTGTACAGTCTGTATGGCCTGGCCTCCAGCCCCATGCCACCTCCCTGCTACCCTCTGACCAGGGGCATTGATTACCTGCTGCTCCCTACCACACCTTTAGGGTTCTCACATCTACTGGTGTTAAAACTGCCTTCAAAGGCTTCCCTGCCAGCTTCCCTGCTGACCAGGGGTAGTTCATGTACAGTCCTTATCTCAGGTGCTCAGTCTACAGATCAGGAGGAGGGTACCAGCACCTGGAAACCAGACAGAGTAGCTGATAACTTGTCCCCTCTAGGAAAATGTCACCACATTATCTGTTATCAGAGGTGTAGTCAGCAGTTTTACTCTCAATCACACTTCCCTGAAGGCAGAGGGGAAAAAGTCAAATTGAATATACTGACAGTTTTCCTTTATATGTCTTCCTAGCAAAGCAAAACCTTCAACAATAAGCACCTGCTGCTGGATAATGGAAATATATTGAAGTTAGCCTTTTTAGCACCATTGATTTATTTCAGAGATATGTTACACAATAACCATGAAAGCAATGACCTTTGTTGGAGACCCATATATGCCTCAGCCCCAGGCAAACAGAGACTCAAATAAAAGTGGTTTGACAAACAGGCCAGATTAAGTTCTGAAATAATTGGCAGGTAATTTTCCCTCTGTTCAACTAGGCTGGAAGAGAAGGAAGTGTACCAGCAGATGACTGTTTGGGCACTGAAGCATACTTATTACTGTCATTTGTTTTTTATCATTAAGTAGCTTTTTATGATGTCTGGGAAAAGCTTGTTTTATTTTCTCTGTGTAGGGACTAAACTCACTGGCCTAAACCAAATAACAGAAAGAAAACTACTATATTATGCATTTCAGTAGCCAAAAAAATAACATCAGGTAGAGCCACAAAGACAGGAGCAAGTCATTTTTAGTCCAAAGTCCAACACAGGAAAACAGGATGAGTCAGATGCTCTCACAACTCCACATCATTTCCCAAAAGACTGGCACTGAAGACTAAAGGTGACTCTGCCTAACAGGCTTTTGTTTAGCTCACCCTCTCCCAAAGCTGAGGTATGAGATAAATTCCTGATGAGTTCTGAGTACAAAAAAATGGCCCTGAGCTGGTGCTACTTCCCCGGAGGTGATGTGCTCTGCTTGCTTTTCCTGCATCCTGTAAGCAAATACTGCTGGATCTGCACATGCCTTGGCACTGTCCTGATGAGAGGAGGGGATAAGCTGGGAAATCCAAGATGCTAACAAAATAACCCGAGGGAAGTAAGCTTTGGTGACATTCTGGCCAAATCTCGTTTGTACCATGGAGGAGAATAAAGTGGCAAAGCAGTGGGAAAACAAATTGCTAGGGAGAAAAGAGGTAGCAACTGAAGCAAGTACAGTCCAGCAGTTCCCTGCCCTGTGCTCAGGCCCACACTGACCACACATATGCTCAGACTCCAGAAAATGGACAGCCCCTTGCCACTTAGTGAAGAAAGGAGAGAAAGCTGCTCCAAAACTGTTGCAGCCAGGGGATGCCCCTCAGGGTCTCCACACAGAACAATGTATGTGAAGTATGACCGAGTATGTCAAATTACCAAACTCTTTGATCTTAGGTCTACTGCACTCCTTCAGTATGTCATGCCTTGACACCTCAGTGATGCCTCATATTTTTCATCTCTAATTAAACCACTGTCACAAGTCACAGCAGTGAATGGGTACCGCTGTGCTGGGAGTCAGGATGCAAGACTTTAGCAGGAGGGAACAGCAAGTGCCTCTGTCTTTCTTAAAGGCAGTAAAAGCTTCCTCACTCCCTCATTTCAACTTTTACCCCCAAACTCAGGATGGGTGCAGGAAGTAAGTGAATGTGGTGCAAATTGCACAATTTCATTGCAACCAAGTATGAACGCTTTCAGCTCTATTATAACTGCTTAAGGTTTTGTTTAGTTTTTCAATTTGTTGTTGGTTTGGTTCACTCAGGGCTTACTGTGTTTAAATTACAGCCTTGTGCAAGATCTCTTTAGTAGAATATACATCAAAAGGATGCAGAGGTTGCTAACCACGAGATGGCACCTCCAGTCTGGGTGGCCTTACTGCCTAATAACCTATCAGGGTTGTGCACAAATTTATGGTGCTTGTAGCCAGAGATGAAGTTAAATGGCTTAAGGAAAAAGCATTTAGAAGTACCCATTAATAGAAAAATCAAAGACTTAAGTCTTCAAGGTAATTTAACCATGTACTCACAGACAAGAAGGTTAGACCTATCCAGAATATATATGACTTCAAAACTTTTAATAGGTTACAGCCTGCTACAGCACACATCACAGCTGTGGCTGAGATGCAGTATGGGTCTTTCTGCAGTATGGAGACCCATTGCCATGGGAAAAAAAGGATAATAAAATAAATGAATGTCAGTAAAGTCCATAATTTGAGACCCTTTAGCTCAAAGGTACTTTCCAGAATGTGGCTTGAGAGACTTCATTTCAGTGTTAAATATTAAAACTGGATTGGCAAACAGAAAAACATTGTCAGGGTTTTACAGACCACCTTGAGTATGTCATGACTTTGTTCAAAGCTTTAAGGGCTCGAGAAAAATTGAAAGTACGTGATATCTGAAGAAAACATGCCAAAAAATCCCTTTTTCCTACTGTTTTTGGGTTGCATATTTGAGGTGCACCAGAACAGTCATTGGGAAAAAAAAATTTAGATTGATTCAACTAGGCATACTTCACATGTTTTTAATCTTCCCACCCAAGGCAACCTCAACTAATCTAATGTATGCACATAATGATTCTTCATTTGTTTAACAAGTCATTTATGCAAGAAGAACATGAATTTGAAATGCTAACCTAATCTCCAGCATCAAGAAGAGTTATGTCAGGTTGTCTGTATGCAAGACCTAACTATTGGCTGTTTCTTTCAGCAGCCAAACCATTTTTGAGAGTGACTGCTTTCTGCAGTGAATCTCCAGCGATTTTGTCCAGTTTTTCATGTATTTTGTGCTGAATTTAAACGCAGATCTTGAAGTAGTCATTGTCTCCAAATTAGCATTCTGTAGGCAAAACCTTGCATGCCTTTGTGTTGCTGAAAGTAATTATTACCAGTCTGTTATCGACTAGCCCATTTCCTAAGTGCAAAAGACTTTCTGCTTTCCTCCTCATTGATGTTATTCAGAGAGGAAATTTTTCAAATTAATTTGTAATGTTATGCATTATTCTGAGCTGCATCATTATCATTAATAATAATAATGATAATAATTATAATAACATAATAATATAAAAATAACTTATCTGTATTGTTATTGTTATTGTTATTGTTACAGATTATAATAATAATCTGTATTACACTGAGCTAAATGTGGACCTCTGTAGCTTCTTTGCACCAGCCCAGTGGTCTAAGGATGCTGTAAAGCTGATCTGGTCCACAAGGGCAGAAGGTTTTGGAGGAGGGGATATCTCAACAATCCACATGGATGTAAACCACTTGACCAGGGAGCAGTAGGGACATGGTCTTGTAGTATATACATTAGTTGTATAGACTACAATAGCAGTATAAAAACTCTGTGAGGCTTAAATAAGGTATGATGCAGACTAAAGAGTTCATTAAATTTTTAGAAGCTTAAAAGAAGAGACTCTTAAAAAATATTTGAAGGTGGTCATTAAACTATTGGAGTGGACAGGCCAGAAACAGGGCTGTGGCAGGTGTCTTTGCAGAGAGTCACAAACATGCTCATGTCTTTCCTGTTGCATGAGAAGTGGAAGGGAGGGCACTCCTGGCTCCTGTCCAAGGTGCTGTTACACCTGGGAGACAGAGTCTCTCTGAGGTTAATCTGGTGAAAGTTTTATTTGGTTTACAAATTACAAATGGCCCATGGGCAGACAGTTGAGGGGTCCATTTCAAGACTTTCTATTAATCTTTGAATGCTAGGAAGATGGTGACTGTCCAAGCTGAATTCTCACTCTTTTCTTCATTGCTTTTTCTTATTGCAAGCAAATCTCAGTTGAATGGACCTGCACAGCTCAGGTCTTCAAACTTGAAGGCTGCTTTAAGGCTTTGTAGGATTGAAGATAAACACAAGGCTGAGCTTTCCCTGAAAAATTAGACAGACATAAAGTATATTCTTACTGTTGTAAACCTGATTTATCATCTATTACCAGCAAAAGAACAGTTCATCAACAGATATTTTATGATAGAAAACCTGCACTGAGGAATTAGAAGGGGTATACTAGTAGGTGCCAGTGTATAATGAGCATATAATGAGCAAAATTAATTTGAGCATTATAATAAGCATAATTCATTTGAATGTATAGCAAGAGCAGTATTGTGCTAAATATTCACAAAAAGCCCCTGATTCATCACATTCTATTAGTCTTTTCATTGCAGAGTTGTAAAAGAAAAGTAAGGCTACCCAAAGCCAACTTCTGTCTTCACTTGCAACCTTGCTCTTTTTTGTGCATAATTTAATACACTTGATGTTTTAGATGCTGAAATTTCAATGTAATCAAATACCAGTATTCAGATTTTCATGAGTTTGCAATTAAGATTTTTTTCTCTATATGTCTGTTAAGTTTTAGATTCTCTAGTAAGTTTGAATGAAAGTGTGAAAGCAGTATCTTAAAAGATTGCATTTGTAAATTTTGGTATTGCATTATAAATTTTGGTATTAATAAGTCCCTCTCAACTGTAGAAATAGCATCACATATACGTCTGTGTCTGGATAATGGAAATGTTTGTTTTGCTTGTTCAAGTAGGTAGACTGATACCTTAGCTAAAAGTATAATAACATCTAAGATCAAGACTTTGAAAAGCTTCATTTTCATCGACTGTTACTTTTCATGCTGTTAAAATTATGTTTAATCAATTGCTTTGGTATTTATTTGTTCATGCCAAAAAAAATAATCCTGGGAACAATGATAATCTACTTATTTTGAAAAATACATGTTTTGCAAAATGTACCTTGCAGAAATAAGCCCCTTATAAAATCTTTAAATGTTCCATACAGAGAAAGACCCAAATCCCATAGAATTCACTGAAAAGAATATTGCAAATTTCAATAGGCTTTTGTTGACTAAGCAGCAGGTGGAGGTAAATACTTTCTATCACTGTAAGAGCTCTGCTTCTATTCATTGTAAGAACAGCATGATTGGAAGTACAAAAATTACAGAGTACATCAAGCAAAACCTTTCACTAATGTCTATAGAGGTCATTAAACAAAGCAAGTCCAAGAACTTTTAAACTTAACCTGGCAATGAAAATTAGATGGCAAAACTGAAAAATATGCAGCATTTAAGTGGGATAAGGGCCATGCCCAGTGAAGAAACTTTATTCTATTTATTCAGAGTGTTTTTCTGTCCTGATGCTAACCTGAATGTACATATTTACATGCTAATCTGTCATTTACATATTGGTTGATGGTTTGGGCTTTTTTTGATGTGTCAAGCATTCCTTTAAAATCATAATGGCTTTAATTACTGCTAACAAAGCATTGTCATTATTATCTGAGGATGGGCTCTCCAGACAGACCTGTCCCAGAATCATGTGTGATGGCAGAAGCACTGAGCAGCATTCCCAAGTGTGCTTTCTTGTCCAGCTGTGAAGAAGGCAGGCAGTCATCTAAGGGATCAGCAGCCTGGGTGAGGGCACAGAATCCTTGTCACCTTTGAGAGCCTCTGCCCCTCTGTCACTGTCTGGCCTGAGCAGATCAGGTGGGAGCAAGCTGGATATATCTGCTCACAGCACAATCAAACCTTCAGATCAGCTCTGGACACACCTTCAGCTACTCCTGGATATCTCAGACCTTTGGAGAGATACTCATTTTGATAAACCACAGGGCTTTGTACTGCATTATAGTAAAAGCCAAATATAAATGTTGCTGCTTTCATTTTCATCTGGAAGATTCTCCAGCAAATTGCCCAAGAAATATTTTCTCCTCCCTCCAAACAGTTTTTAGAGATGTATTGTGTATCTCTCCCACAATGCAATCCTGTATGTTTTTCCCATTTTTCAGAGGAGAGAGTTGTAGATAGTTGCAGCATCTACTTCCTCCTGTGTTAGTTACAAACTTGTTATATAAATGAAATTAGGATTGAAATCCTAAATTCAAATTAGGATTGTTAATGTCTTCCCATGCACAGTGCTAAAAATGAGAGAACAGATCCAGTACCAATGACTTCAAATGTTCATCATAAAAGCTTTCTAGATCCATTCAACATGAAGTCTGCATTTCTGCATACCCTACCAAAGAAAAGTTCCAAGTGCGCATTCCCTACTCAATCCTTTAATTGGTATTTTTTTTGCAACTGACTCATGTTCTGAAGAGATCTAACTTAGAGGGGTAAAACCCACGAAACTGTGTGTTTTACATTTCATTGTCCCTAGCAGGTTCCCTGACAGGTCCTTTGAAATGAGCTATTCCTCTTGAAAAGCACTCTATAAATTGTAAAATGTTTGATCAAACACTCTGCTTATTAGTTTTGCAGAAATGGAAGGAAGTTTCATCAAAAGAGCAAGCCATCTGACCCCCAAAATCCAAGCAGCCCCAGGGCCCAGCAACCTCAGCAGCAATCCGTGCAGCATGGCCAGGAACATTACTTAAATTGAAACTTTTTTTGTACCACTGCAAAAGCACAGCATCCACATAAAAAGTGGGTCTCAAGTGCTGCTTATTTGGAATGACATCATTAATACTTCACAACCTAGAAATTAATTTTCTATTTCTACAGACCATAGTTATGATATTTGGCATGACATCAGCAGGTACAGAAAGTCTGTCCATGTAGTACAGTATCTGATCTGTAAACATACAGTTTTTTCAGCTTCTCAATTATTTAGCATCTATAATATTGTTTCTTCTATGTGTATCTTTTCCTTCTACACAAGTTAAATTAATCTTTTCTTCCTTACACCCTTTAGCTGATGTCTCACTGACCTGCCATCATGTAGGTGAATCATAGCATGGTCCTTTGGTTAAAAGCAGAAAGTGTGATTTTTGACAGTATCTAGCACATTATTTTACAGAAACTTCTTATTGATTTAAGTTTTATTTAACAATGTCAGTTGTGGTCATTCACATGCTCTGCCAATTTTTTTCCCTAGGTACACGAAAATGAAGACTGCCACCAACATCTATATTTTCAATCTTGCATTGGCAGATGCCCTAGCAACAAGTACTCTGCCATTCCAGAGTGTGAATTACTTGATGGGAACCTGGCCATTTGGTACCATCCTCTGTAAGATTGTTATATCCATAGACTACTACAATATGTTCACCAGTATCTTCACGCTCTGCACCATGAGTGTGGATCGCTACGTGGCTGTTTGCCACCCAGTTAAGGCCCTCGATTTCCGTACCCCTCGAAATGCCAAAATTGTCAATGTCTGCAACTGGATTCTTTCCTCTGCCATTGGCCTGCCAGTTATGTTCATGGCAACTACTAAATACAGGCATGGTAAGTCTGGCTTTCATTCCTAAATTGAGTACTCAACATTTAAATTCTTTTCTGCGTTATTTCACTGTAGGGTAGAGACATTGAATTGACTTCTGTCTTCCAACCTGTGTAAAGCGAGTATCAGTGCAAATGAGCCCCTTGCAACAATTTTGCATCTGGCTGTAGTTGACTGGACAAGCAGTGCATATGATCTGTGTTTTACAAAAAGCAGCTCCAGCTCCTTTGGTGGGTCCATGCAAGTCTTGCTGTCCCACTTGGTTACAGTAGTGTTTGGAAAAGCATCTGTGCCTGCCTGCCTTCTGCTGTGGGGCAGTTCTGTGTTGCCCTTCAGCACAGGAGCCTGTGCTTTACCCAAAATACTCCCACTGCGAAGCTGGCAGTCATAGATGTGTTACACCCTGTCTGGCAGGACATGATACAGAGCAGAGAGCACGTTCTGGACCCCTGGTCCTCTAAGACCTTCCATAAAGGGGCAGTGACAGCATGTCAACATAAATCCAGACCCTCCACAGTGCAGTTACCAAGTGTTGTGGCACTCTCTTCCCCATTGCCCTGAAATGCCCAAACTCTCAGCATATATGGTGGCTTAACAATCTTTCTTTTCACCATGTTTTATACTGAAAGTGAAAATCAGTCAAAGTTTAAGCATATGTGACAATTCAACTCTTTTCCTTGTTTAGTATACATTAAATTCCAAGCCATAATATGCAAAAGAAAACGTGTTAATTTGGTTGTTTTCCTAACCCATGTTTCATGCATGTTTTGCAGCACTCTATCCAACCAGTGTTTGTGGAAATGACAGGTCACAGCTTGCTTCCTTTTTCATGTTTACTTAGGTGTAAGGTCTTCATATATTTGCCTATGATATTTAATTAAAGAAAGGTTTAAAGAAAAGCAAATGAAAAACTGACCTGAATGTTCTTCTCTGCTGTCTTCCTTTTCCTCAGGCTCAATTGACTGCACACTTACATTCTCCCACCCTGCTTGGTACTGGGAGAACCTCCTGAAAATCTGTGTGTTCATCTTTGCCTTCATCATGCCGGTCCTGATCATTACCGTGTGTTATGGGCTGATGATTTTACGCCTGAAGAGCGTTCGCATGTTGTCCGGCTCCAAAGAGAAGGACAGGAACCTGCGGAGAATCACAAGGATGGTTCTTGTGGTGGTGGCAGTGTTTATTGTCTGCTGGACTCCCATCCACATTTATGTTATCATTAAAGCCCTGGTCAACATCCCAGAAACTACTTTCCAGACTGTCTCCTGGCACTTCTGTATTGCTCTAGGGTATACAAATAGCTGCCTTAATCCAGTCCTTTATGCATTTCTAGATGAGAATTTCAAAAGGTGTTTCAGAGAGTTCTGCATCCCCACTTCCTCAGCCATTGAGCAGCAAAACTCCACCCGAGTCCGACAAAACACTCGTGACCATGCTTCCACTGCCAACACTGTGGATAGGACTAACCACCAGGTATGACTAGCAGTGGAGATGTCATCTCTGGATCCAGGCCACCCGCTTGGAGATGACATGTGTTCTGAAGTTACCACTTACACTGATTTGTAGCTTTTGGAAGGTCTGAACACTTCCAAGGTTATATTTAAAACTGGTGTATGCATACACAGAGACCCCAGTCCTGCATGGTGCTAAGTTGTTCTCTGCCCTGCTTGATGCTCAGAAGCCAAGGGTTGTAAAGAGTACCTTGAGTGACTGGGTCCAGTGTGCATGCATGTACAGAGCACATAAAAAAACCAGTGTTTCACTTGCAGGGTGTTTGCAACAGGTTGAAAAAACACAGATTTCCCTGTTCATACTCCTTGTCTGCTGATGGAGACAGGAGTGGGACAGAATACAGATCTCTCATCTTCTCCCATTGCAACAAGGAATAAAAAGATAAAAAACTGTGCTTGTTCACTTTGATTGATGGCCTTGTTTGTCCTGAAAGTCATGCAAGAGATAGACCAAGGCTTGTCTACATGCAGTTCTTGTGTCAGATAATTATGTGGTGAATAAAGTCGGGTTAGATATGTATATATATCTATGTGTATATATATATATATGAACATATATACACACATGTTAAATACTAATGTGCCATTTTGCCATTTCAGGTATACCAAGAAAATTCCTTTTCCATGTAGAAAAAGCCTTTAGGAAGTAGGGATTTTATGGCACATCAGATGTGGTTTTTTTATTCAGCCTATTTTTGCATCATTTTTGCAAAGAAGCTGTTTTGTACATGTTCAATATCCATGGTCCCGTGCTTAGTCTTGAGATTTTCCAAGCTTCATCTCTCAGCAAAACAGGAAAGCAAATCTTAACATTCATGAAAGTAACTCAAGCACATTGCAAGCACTAGAAGAAGTTTGAGTTGTCTCTGTAATTCCTTAGAAATAAGAACAGAAGGCATAAGCCTGGTTCATTCCTTGCCGTATCACCTTTCAGCAATATACTTAGGTTGCTCATGCAACAGTTTCTCACTGCTGCCACTTCAGCCACAAGCTGGCTGCCTCCTCGAGGTGCAGAACTCAGTGGCTTCTTGTGAAAGCAACTACCTACCTGACACTCAGCTGCTGCCAGATAGCCCAAATAAGAGCATTCCCATCTCCAAGGAGACTAAACAGTAATTGCACCACAAAAGAGGAGGGAAGTCTAAAGGGAGAAGGGCAAAAGCGAGGAGCTTTATAAAGCATCAACAGCTGGTGTTGTTCACCTGTGTCTGACTCACACTTGCCAAACTGTGGCCTGTGAAATCAGCACCTGCTCAGTCTGGTGGTGAAGCAGAACTGCCAGACTTGGAGTGGGTGTACATATATGTGTATGTGTGTATGTATGTATTGTAATATTTATTATGTGTAGCAAATTACTACATTCATCTGTTAATAATGCATTTGTAATCCTCAGTGGAGTCAATTTTGTGCATGTATCTGACAGCAAGATTGTATTTCCGTCTAGTACAGTTCCAGCTTTTTAGAGTGCAGTGTGTATGCACCCATTTTCTACATTTAGTTGTATATCTTTATATTACTTCTAGGAGAGCTGTAGCCTTCTCAACTTCTACCCATAGGAAAAATTATTGTGGTACTGCCTAGTACCACATTACCTAGTACCATTCCTTCTAGCCCGGAGGCTGAGTGAAGTAAAATCTGTTTCCCTGAGCACTGAGCAAGCACAGAATAGAAGATGATGTTTCCCAGAGAGATGTTTCAGCCGACATCACCAAGAGAGACAGCCTGCTGGGGCAGGGATGAAGCAAGCAAGTGAAGTGATCTTGAGAGTGGCAATAAGGAGGAAGCTAGTCATGTAGATGGGTTCTTTTCTGGTTAGGGTGTGTGGTTGTTTGTTTTTTTTTTTCCTTCAGGGAATAGTGATAAAATAAATTAGTTGTGAAGAAATCGAGCATATGTAAAAAGCAGGGAAGGGAAGGACACTGAAAGGAAGGGGAGGTGGGAGGAAGAATGCTCAGGAGAGAGGGAAACATAAGGAATGAGAACCAAGTGAGACAGCAGGGATGGAAACTGAAGAAAAGAGCCAATCTGCATGGAACAAAAATGGCTCTACATGCAGAGCTGGAAGAAATTGTTTGACTGCTTTGGTAGCTCTTCCTAGCAACTGACCATCAGTTTTCCCTGGAACCAGGGAGAAGAAGCCAGCACTTGGTAGCTCAGGTCCTCAGAGGTGGGTGGATAGGACTTTGTATGTTCAGGTATTTGAAAGACTCTGGAGTGGCCAACTCCACTTCCTCACCACCAACCCTGCAGTCCCTGCTTTGGCAGCTGCTGATGGCAGATGTGCTCCCTGAGTGCTGACCTGGGCCTTCTCCCTGGAGTTCAGCTCAGCAGCTGTTTGCTACAGTCTTTCTCACTCTCCACAATGTCTTTAGAGCACATTCAGAGCAAGCCATGTTCAAAGCTTAATATTAAACTTAATTTATATTTTTTCTCCCGCAAACATTGCTGTAAGTGACATTTTTGATTCCTGCTTTTATCAGAATGAGAGAGAAGATTGCTGAATTAATCTACACTAAAAAGGTTCTCTGGAATAGTAACTGAAAATGTAATACCTAATATTTTTATATTATTATTTTAAACGCAAAAGGCCCTAGAGTGAATGCAGCTTTAGCTCTCAGGAAAAAAAAAAAAAAAAGCCCCAAGACACCAAAATTTGCTCAGACAGTGAGATTCTGTAAATTCTATAGACAGGGTATTCTTTTTACAGGTAAGTGCTTTCTGTAAAAGTCTAGCTTGTGGTTTTGATTGAGGTATACTGACAAGCTCTTTCTTGTATAGACAAGGCCTTGGAGAGAATTTGGTATGAATTCTAATTGCAAGGCTGTGTAGCACTTGGCACACTCCATACAATTTTCTAAGAAACAGATGTTCTACGAGTTGCTTTTTTGCCAAGTGAGAATTCTTTTCTCCTGCTAAATGAGAACTGCAAGGCTCAATCACATAAGGCCTAACACTCTTAAAGCATTTAAAAGCATTTAGAATTGACACTCTTAAGTATTTAAGTTGTTGGAAGGAACAGTGTCTTCTACCAGTTCAAAAGCACCAACAGGAAACATCATAAATATTCATATTATTCTGAGTTAATATAGTGGCCTTGAGCAGGCCTACTCTGTGGCTGTTTGGCATTACCAAAAAGGTCTAGATTAAGTGCTTATAGTTTTCAGGAGGTTTTATGCAATCTTTTAAGTGCATTTGCATGGAGAAGGAGTGATGTAATCCTGGGGAAAAAAGTATTGCCAAGTATTGGCAGGGGAGGGGAATGATGGACCAAATAGTAGCTTTTGCAAATGGCTGAAGGTTTTTGCTGTTGACATTAACTGATTCGTATCAAAATCTTGGGAAGTACATTGAAATGGCTTTTACTTCAGATGCTCAGAGACTCTCTGCATCAATTTATCTCTGAGATTAGAAGAAGGTTTAATTTTTTGAATTTAAAATCAATTGATAGTTTTTTTTTCCCTGAAAACTGAGCTTTTGCTAGTATCTATGTGTTAATAACTAAAAATCCTAAATAATTAGGGAACTGGATTATTTATAATTATAGAAATCTGGGAAATTTAATTTGTTTCAGTGGATTCAATTGTTTGTGACCCATTTTTATGTCTGCTTTTATAGCAGCTTCACCTGAATGTATCTGAGCAACTATGGAAATTATGTATAGGCACATCTTCAGGACTATTTAGTGTGTAACTCTTCTTTTCAGTTTTAGCTTCTGATGGTTTTTTGTCAACTACTGAAATGTCTAAATCCCCAAATGGAAACTGTAAATCCTCCCCATATGTTGAAAATGAGGCCTCAGATATGTTCAATAACAAAAGGCTCAGCCCTGAAAGCTTTGCCTTTACTGCCTGGATTGGCAGCCACATGTAGAAATAAAAAAAGGATATTGGATTCAAGAAAAAAAATTTAAGTTAAAACAAGGAAAAATTGAAAGTTAGTTTCACTTTGATTAAATGAATGAAGAAAGTGTTTTCCTACTTCTTAATTTTCCTTGTGCTATTATATGACCCACTGTGAACAAATATGGGGAATGCTGGTGATTCCTGTTGCAAAAACATGAAAAAAAAAGGGCAGCTTCTTGGCAGATTCACATCATTACCTGTATTAACATAGAATGGCCTTCCTGTGTATTTTTAGAAAACATCTCTCCTTTGTGAATTATACTGTATTTCAATAATAATTTTAAAGTACTGGTTTCCTAAAAAGCCCATTTCTGGCGAGATAGTGACATCTATGAAATATTTGTCCAATAGATCCTTAGAACTGGGCTTTCTTTTGTAGCTGATATGTGTTGACATGGGCTCTTTGTGAATCTCCAGGCTCCATCTGTGTCTATGCCATTCCATAAACCCTTGATTTGCAGTGTCTCCCACCCAGCTCTCAACAGGTCCTGGTACAAAATTTGCTGAGCAAAAAGGGGTTGTAGCCTTTCAGGATGTGCCATGCAGTAAGCAGTGTTTCTTGATGGAAACATCTGTAGTGCTGTCATGCCTGCATGCAAGTAGGACTCAGCATGGAGACTGTGGACACATAGGGCTGAGGGGTTGTTGGGTTTGTTTGCTGATGTAAGTCCACCTCACACAGAATTAAAGCTAGACTATGACTGAAAATCCAAAAGTTAGACACTGTTCTGATATGAGCACAGAATGTATTCAACTAAAATATTAATTCCCCTGTGACTGCTACAGAGAGAATATGGAAAGGGAGTGAAATTTATCCATGCTTATGAAATTCATGGAGAGTTCCACCCTAGAAAGAGAACAACTAGCTTGATATGAAGTATATTCTAATTCTAATTCAAATTTCAGACCTACTAATGTTTCTTTGTCATCGTTTCCTCTGTTGCTTCAGGCAAAAGCATGATCTTGCCTTACTCTGGGCTATGTGCTCAGCTTTATACATCAGGACAGTAGCTGCAAATGACAAATAAATTCCTCCTAAAAAAACACACACACAAACTTGTGGGTGGGAAGATATCAAGCAATTGTTCATTGTATTTGCAATTTCTTTCCTTTCAGTTGGAACTTCAAGAAGCTGAAACTACTCCACTGCCGTGACAGGGTCTCCTGCTGCATGGCTCTCAGAGCAGTTGTCACTGCCACTGTGTGCTAGTGGGAACATGTAGGATATGCTTTCCCTCAAAAAAAATACCACAGAGGAAAGTGCCTGCTTTTCCAGTCTGTCAAAAATTGCTTCTGCAGCACATCTGCATTGCACTTACCAGAAGCATGAAATGTAACAGCGAGCACAGCCAGGAGATACGGGGGCCTTCCAGGCTCCAGTGTTCAGAGCAGTCCTGTTTCCCAGGAGCACAGACATTAGGCTAAAACAAAGCTACTGTGCCTGTAGCAACCTGACATGTTCTTGGTAAGTTACTGTGGTGATAAAACAGGTTGGAAACAAAAATTCACAGGCTAGACAACTATAGTTTGAAAAATAAGGTGAGCTTTTGAGGATGGGATATGAAAATAATGGGACATGAAGTTGTAATACTGTTGGGTACACTCTATTTACTCTTAAAATTTATTTGTAGAGGTGTTTTCTGTGCAGGTTATTTATGTGCTGAAGTCTCATGAGGTCACATAGGACAACACATTTGTAGGTTCAAGAGATCTTTTCTTGCAAGGGTTGCATGTTCTGCAGTTTCAAAAGAAAATTTTTCTTCAGTGATCCCTTAAAAAAAACCAACAACAACAACAAAAAAAAACCAAAAAAAAAAAAAAAAAAGAAAAAAAGAAAAAAAAAGAAAAAAAAGCCTCCAAGCTTCATCTTCTTCTTCTATTTCACATAAATTAAAAAATACTTTAAAATCAAAACAATGAACTATCACTTTTTCTAAAAGAGATGAGTAAATGAAAGTATTCTACATTGTTACTGATTCTCAAATAATCCCCAAAATAGCATTGATTAACATAAACTTCTTTGTGAATAAAAATGTAGCTATAAGCCTGTCACAGCTTGCACAGGCTGATGATGTCTTCTCTTTCAAGTAGTTTCTCAAATTTCAGCTGCTCTGTCAGCAGGATTTTCAATTTGTAAGTAAACAACAGCCCCTATGTGAAGTACTTGGAAAAGTTAATGCATTAGACCTTTCCTAAAAAATTTTAAAAACCAATTTGCTAGACATCAACTTTTTCTTAACCAAAACCATAGTCTGTTTGCTCTTCTAATTAACATGATACAGTCTGCATCTGCATTTTGTATTAGCTGCTAAAACACATTAAGATTTCAGGAAGAAACAATGTGCTGCAGCAAATGCCTTTTAGCTGTTTTCTAGTATGAAGATTAGGAATATCCATGTAGATAATTTGTGGTTCAATGGTATTTTCTAGACATTGTTTGTTACTTGCTCTGTAAATAAATCATCAATAGTTAACTGGGGGAAAAATGTACTTTGATGAATTAAAGTGTATTCTGAAATACAGCTATATGAAACAGTGGGGTTTTTTTGTCTTTTTCTTTCTGGAGCCAAAATGTATTTCTTATTTTCACTGTTAAAGTCTGTGTAACAATAAGGTTATAATGTGAACTTGTTTGTTTCTGCCATAGACTGCATAATAAAGATTGAAGACCAAATCCTTGCAAGTTAAATTAAAGGATTATTTCATCACTGTATTGCAGCTAAATATGTAGCCTATATATCAGCAGAATATGAAGCTGGATATAACAGAAGTGCCTTAATTTTTTTCTCTTTCTGTTGAAAATTCAACTGTGTGGTCATATGAATTTATGTTCAATTTTGTGTTAGTTTAGCTGTATCATCTCATAGCCATCATTAGAGTTTAAACCAGAGTCATCACCATTCTAAGAGGTTTTGCATCTAATTTTTAAACAGCATAAGACAGGCACTTGGAAGAAGTTGATACCTTGTTTTGCACCACACAGCAGTATTATTTAAATAACAAAAGCACCATAGAATACACTCGATTTAAATGGACTCACATCCTATGACATCATTACTACCTGATGGATTCAAAGTAATCTGACATGCTCACATAAAACAATCAAAAAATTTTAAAATATTGAATAAATATTTGGAAAGTCTTAACTGATAGACCAAAAGCGTGTTTAAGTAAACTTAAGACCATAGTTTTGTGAGTAGTCAAAAGTCCAGCTTTCACAAAATTTACGTAATTAATTGAAGCCATTATTTCTTCTTTACTTTGCATGAAGCACACAGGCAAAATACTGTGACTTGCCAGCAGACAGCCAAATATTTTTAAGGACATTTTCTGTTTCTGTAATCCAACAATTGAGAAACCTGACTGTAAATATGTTTAGCAGTAATAATATTGTAGCCTTGATGGCTTAAGGATATGAGGAAGTAAATTTTATTAGCAGAGCACTAGCAAAACATAAGAAAAATGTCCTTTTTTTCCGTAAGGCTTGAATGTTCATTGGTAGTGCTTTGCAGTAAGTAGCATATTATCACACAACTTCTGTATCTGCATTGTAAGCCTTTAATAAAAATGTCTCTGTTTCTTGTGGATTTGCACTCAACCCCATTGTCCATGTTTGTGGTGAAAACATAAAATAGCACTGATCCCAAACAGACCCCTGAGGGAGACCATTTGTCACCGATGTCCATCTGGGCATTGAGCCTTAGACCACTACTCTTTGGGTGTGGCTGTCCAAACAGTTTCTCATCTATTGAACAGTCCACCCATCAAAGCCATACATGCCCAGTTTAGAGAGAAGGACATTGTGGGAGACATGTCAAAAGTCTTACCTCTGTCCAGATAGATGACACCCAAGGCCCTTCTCTAATCCACACTGATGTAGTCACTAGTCACTCCATCGTAGAAGGCCAAAAGGTTGGTCAGGCAGGATTTGCCCTTGTTGCCGCCATACAAGCTGTCCCAAATCACCTCCCTGTCCCCTGTGTGCCTTGACATAACTTCTAGGAGTTCCATGATGTTCCCAGACACAGAGGTGGGACTGATATGTTGGTTCTCAGGAGCCTCCTTTCTACCCATTTTAAAGACAGGTGCAATGTTTCCCTTTTTCCAGTCACCTGGGACTACACCTGACTGCCATGACTTTTCAAATGTGATGGAGAATGTCTTAGCAATTACATCAGCCAATTCCCTGTTTATTTGAAGGAGTCTTTATGTATGGGAAGTGGAAAATGGAGTTGACATTTTCCACTGCAGAGATAGACTCCATGAACCCAAGTCTCTTTGTGTGAGTTTGTCTCTCTTGAAGCTGGAATGTAGCTGAGTGTAATTGCAGATGCTCTAGCAGAAGAAATATGCAGCTGAGTTGGCTTTGAGCTGACTTGGGCTGGTTCACTCAGCTAAAAAGGGAAGGGAGAGCTCAACAGCTGAACCCTGCATCCTTTTGGCTTTATTGTTCATGAAGTCCAGGCAGCTTGAGTAGGATTGCCTGTGCTACAGGCATCTAGCTCTCATTTTCAATAGTGGGAAGAAACCTTAGAAATCTACATCATGCAAGGGCTCCAAATTAATAAAAAAATAGGGCATTTATATTAGATTGTGTTGTGGGCAAAACAGTCTCAACAGTCTCTCTCTTAATCCTTGCTAATTAGCCATAAGGATTCAGGTAATTGGGAGAAACTCTGGAAATCAACTGTGTGCCAACTGCAGTGGTAAAAATACTACTTTGGTGGCCTCCAGTGGGTCCCTGCTCCAGTGTGGGTTGCCAGCAGACAAAGTCACCCAGGGGGTGTCCCTGTCCTTGCTACTTATTTTTCACATGTTTTGGTGTGTTGGAGTCTTTTTGATCAAAGCAGTTTTCTATATAAGGTCACTGTTCTGCCAAATTTATGAAAAAACAGTTTAGTTCTGATTTGCCAAAGACTATTCAATAATTTTTTTTTAAGTGACCTACTTCTGTATTACTTGATTTTCTCAGAACTATATTTTTAAGATCATGTTCTCTTGAAAGCCTTTTTGTACAAACAAACTGAAAGATGTTCTTTCAGTTTTTGCTTTGCATCAACATTTTCTTCAATGTGTAGGATCAAAGTGATGCCTTTTGTGTCAGAACTGTTAACTGCCTGGAAAATACATCATCTGGGAATTGACAGTGCTGAAATCTCCAAACCAGGTGATAAGATCAGCACTTTACTTTCTACTGGTATCCAGTTCCTAATTTGACCAGCTGCTGTTTCTCCTGATCTTTTAAAAATTATCTCTTGATTAGTGATTCCATCTACTATGTTTTGTCAAATAATGTGAAAGCAAAAGTGTTTGGACTTTGACTGAACTTTTTACCTGACACAGGATCATATTCTTCTCCTTTCTTTTCCCCCCACAGATTTCCAACAACTAGTTATTTTCTTTTGAACTTTTCAAAGAAGCAACATATTTGTGAATAAGATGCAGTTTAGTTCAGGATCATCTGAATTCTTTCTCACTTCTTACCAATTCTGCAAATGTACATATTCAAACCTCTTATATTAAATGTTTGCTTGGTTTACTCAATAGTGCAGAGATAATACCAGCTGTTCAAATTTAATTGCTTTTTTTGTATTCTTTCACTGTGATATTTTCTTGTATCTGATGTTCCAGAGAAGAGAAGACAAAAGAACAGGGAACAGGCAGGCTCCAGGTATACACTGTTCACATGGAAATGATGCATCACATTGTTTCTGCACATCAATTTACTGTCACAGTCTCTTTCTGTAATTTTTTTTTTTTTTTTATTTTTCCCTTGTAATGCTGCCAGTAGGCAGCATCAGAAGAACTCATTCTTCTCAAGAGTCCTGTGCATTGAGTCAGAGGGATAAATACAACCTGGTAAATCCAAATGTGATAAGGGATCTGATGATGAAGGCAGACAAAGCTGCTTGCTCTGAAAGATTTACAAATCAAGATTGCTTCCATGTACCATAATGCAATTAAATAAAAATAGAGAATGGTAGCATCATAACACTAACACAAAAGTTATTATACAATATTTACGAGACTTTTATTTTCAAGAGAGAATCAGACCATATCATAGTATCCACTTATGATGGATCAAATTTTCATGCATTGTCATTAATTCTTGGTAAGGGAGAAGCTGAATATCATCACCAGATGAACTCTGAACGGGGGGCCTCCCATTGGTGTTGCTAATAACTATAACCTCCCTCTGTGCTGATGGTCTCTGGCTTAATGCAGCTCATTACAGAGCAACAGAAAATTAATTTTTTTAAAACATTTGCTAGAGCATTTATATTGCCTTTTATACTGCCATCATCATCTCTGCAATTTGGAAGTTGAATATGGGATAATTGTAAGAAAGCTTTTCTTCTCTCCCAAGAAAAGCATGCGCTAGATGTGGCAGGGAAACCCCATGTCAACTGTGTGAAAGTAGAGGTACCAGTGGAATTACACATGTGCTTGTAACTGTACACACTACCTGTGCTTCTGCCTATTGTTGAACTGAAGTAGAATCACAGAATCATAGAATCACTTAGGTGGGAAAAGAGCTCTAAGATCATCAAGTCCAACCATTAACCCAGCACTGCCAAGCCCACCACTAAACCACACCCCCAAGGGCCATATCTACACATTTTTGAAATACCTCCAGGGATCAGAACTCAATCACTTCCCTGGGCAGCCTGTTTGCAATACTTGACAAGCTTTTGCTTGAAGCAAGTTTTCCTAATATCCAATCTAGACCTCTCCTGGCACAACTTGAGGCCATTTCCTCTCATCCCATCATTTGTTACCTGGGACTCCTTTCAGGCAGTCACAGAGAGCAATAAGGCCTCCCGTGAGCCTCCTTTTCTCCAGGCTAAACACCCACAAGCTCCCTCAGCCACTTCTCCTAAGACCTGTGCTCCAGGCCCTTCACCATCTGGAAGCTTTAGTCTCTTTAATAGCAGGGAGACTTTAAACAGTCAGAAAAGGAATTGCCATCAGTAGGAAGTGAAGCAATGACCAATTCAGGTGGCTCCCCTGTGTACACATCTACTAGAGATATTTTTGACAGAAGTATCATGAAGGTATAATGGGATTTCAACTTATTGAACCAAGAATACCCTCTGTCCACACTTTTCTTAATGCAAAACATCATGTGTTGGGATCACTTGGACTTGGTAAAAGACTAGAGAGCCTTTGTCTGAACAGAAGGTTGTTGCATTTGGGTTTGGCTTTCAAATCTCTGGATTGGTGAATTTGCCTGTGAGGGATGAGCAAAACACCATCTAAAGAAATCCTCACAATGTTTTGGTTTAAAAGTAATAATACAGGTCACTAGTTGGAGTAGATTCTAGGTAACGATGCCAAAACTTCAGCAAATCTCTTCCAGGCCCTAAACGAACATATGTCAATAATAAAATACAGTCTAGAAGTGAGTGAGAAGAAGGAAGCAAACAGCATATGTAAATTTATTATGCAGGAAAATTCAGTGAAATCAGTATTACCCATAATGGAGTAAAACTTAGGGCAAATTTTAAATGTCCCATAGGTGGTTATCTCCACAGGCTGTCTTACTAAGGTTTCCCTTTTCCACTCCTCCACCCCTTTCCCTTAAACATTACTGCCTCTGCTTTGTAGTTGTTATTTTACTTTCTGTCTGGTGTAAGTTCAGTGGAACCACTGCTGCCTCTTCTCTAACACAGCAGCAATCTTCTTTCTTGTCCTATTCTTTTGTAGAAATTATTCTTCTTTCTAAGTGAATATTTTCTCATAATGTATTTGATGGGTGCTGCTGGGCTTTCTGCAGAGGTATCAATGAGAGTGTTAGAAGAAGCATTACTTTTTTTAAGTTTATGATTGTGGTGGTTTTAATGGGAGGAAACTGCCTCAAAGAATAGTGAAACAAAATGTTATATAAAAAGTGCTATGGAGAAAAAAAAGTATTGTGAGTGTTTAATATTGTACAGGCTTTCTTCAAGCTCAAGGTGTTTTGTTGCAACCAATATCAGCACCTTCATCTGTGAATCTGTTGGTATGTGCTGCAGAAAAGGCTGCTGCTGGATTTGAAAGGATTAATTGGAGCAATACAGAATAAATGTCTCTCTTTCGTCTTGATCTGAACTACTTTTATAATCCTCACTAATGTAGCACTTAAGAATTTAGTGTGATGCTGCAGCTACAAATTATTCCAAATCTTTCAATGAACCAAAGAAAAAAATTATATCTCTTTCTTCAGCTAATTCCAAAGGGGAATTTGCTGCAGTGGAATTAATTGGATGCTACGTTAAGAACTGAATACAGGTTTGTGTATAGTTATTTTTCTGATCTTTATTGTAAATTTTGACAGACAAAGTAGGAGTATGAAATTGTTGCAAAGTTCCTCATCCAAAGTCATTTTACTGTGAAACTCTGGGAGGCTGCAGATGGCATAAGACCCCACCTTGTCTTATGTCTTTCTAGGCAGTTGTTCAGTGTCTCTGTATCTTCCCTTGAACTATAAACATAATTTATCACTGTATCCTATCCAGGAGGTAGATAGTATATCAGGGAAGATATAAACCCACACAGTAGGATTTCATATCTTCCAAAGCAACAAAATCACTGGAAGACTGAAGGCTGGAGAAACTGAATTGTGAACATTGCCAAAAGTGGCATCATGGTTCAGGCCACACCCCACGGCTCAGGCCCAGGGTGCAGACCTATTGCAGCTGCCTCTTGCGTGCACACGTGTCCTTGGGAGCTGAACCTACTGCACTTTCCCTCATGTCACCTTCCCATCCTGTCTTGACACCAAGACATGGTTTACTATGTCTTGATACTCTTCTTACCTTGCCAGGTGGTGTCAATGAAACAAATGGAACTTGGGAACTAAAGCAGTTTTGCAACCTTTTTTTTTCTCTCCACAGGATCCTCTTGCCTTGTGTCATTAAGCTAGTTCCAGATGTCAGTTGATGTGCTGTCCAGTCCTGCCTGGGCTGTGGTTCAGCCAGGTCACCTACAGTCCTAGAGCAGCCATGCTCCTAAACCAGTCCACACCTTCCTGCATCTGAACTTTGTTCCCAGGGTTTACTTCACACAATGATTTTTTGTATGAACAGCGCTGTCACACAAACTCTGCCTTCATCCTTTCTCTGACTCCTTGTGGGGATAAGCTTCCTTTCTCTCTTTAATGAGTGAAATTCCCACATCCTCTTTTGAAGATGTCATTTGTTCCACCTGTCTCCAAAGTGCTGAGCTTTGTTTGCTGCCTCAGTCCTGAGGCTCTCATCTGCTTCTTCCAAATAGTACCAGCACCATAAGTCATTCTTTTTCTTGTGTTAGAAAACACATTTCAGAAACAACACAGCCACCTGAATTGCCTCATGTCATCAGAAGCAAGATGAACAGAATAAATTGTTTCACAGAAAACAAATTATGCTCATAATGAAATATCGCATCTATCTGGGAAAGTGATATGTATAAAATAGTATAAAATCTGATTTGGAGCTCCTCCTGACAACTGTAGAGCAAAATTTCCAAATTTCACAGCAAATGACACCACTATCAGAGTCATCTTCGTAGATGCTGTAAAATACGAACTTAAGTGCTAGCCAAGGTGAACTGAATTTACTTTCTGTAAAAAAATAAGATTTAGGAAAATGCACCTTAGAAACAAAGATTCTACTTCAGCAACAGGACTGCAAGAGCACAGGCAGGCCAGTCAGTTACCAGGACATGGCTGCTATTGCAAGGGTTGAGGACATTGGAAATGCCTCTGACTTTTCAGCTATTTTATTGTGACACACCATAATAGTGGCTTTGGGGTTTCACCAGGCATGCACAGAACATTTCACAAGGGACAGAAATACACCATGGTCCTTAAGTGCATTTTCCACAAAACAATCTCTGATATCTGAACCCTGAACTTTTAGGGTGCTCTGCTAAACAGTGTTAATAAATTGCTGGATGAGATACATGGATATTAAACAACCAGATACTAAAAGTCATCCCCATCCATTGTACGGCCACTAATCCCATGCCACCCATTTTTCATCAGACAATAATTACCCCTTTCCTACACCCCCTAATTTACCAGCTCTTTTTTCTTTGTGTCTGCCTTTGGTGCTCAGGGGTTCACTTGCTGTTTCTCACAGAGCATCTTTATCTCCAGAATGACCTCAGTTTAATTTTACTGCTTCTGTTTCAGCTCTGGAGAGGGTCAGTTTCCCAGACAGCATCTCCCATTTTCACACTTGCTCTAAATGCTATCACCTCTCTGCAACACTTCCTCAAATGTGAGCTGAGACCATCGCAAACTTATACACGTGCAGAAGAGGGGAAGGCAAAAACCCAAAGCCTTGTACTGAGGATAATGAAGCCAAAAAATCATAATCCTGCAGCAAACCCTCTTATTTTTTGTTTCCCCTCTTACATGCAAACCTGCGATGTCCCCCCTTGCTTGTCGTGCTGCCAGCAGCCAGCAGGCTGTGCTGAGGGATCAGTTTTCTTTTTCAGGAACATGCTGAAACCCACTTGCAGAAGCTGCGTTTTCTCACCGGCAGTACAAGAACTTGTTTGTCTACCCAAGACTGAAAGCACTTTGCCAAGAAGTGGAAAGGGGACAGATACAATTTCCCTACCAAAATAATAGAGCAGTTTGTCACTATACACTGTATCTCATGTACAGCCAAGGCTTCTGTTAGACAATTTGAAACATCCCCTAGTGATAACGAGGAGATTTCTTGAGAACAAGAAGATGATACAGGAACTTTCTCACTGACAGTAAGCACTTTCTTCCAGCAATAAGAAAAAGCCACAATAATAAGAAGAATGATGACAGAGCCTTTCCAAAATAAGCAGTGATGAAACAGGGTCAGATGCCAGGGATGGAGCCTTTGCCCCCTGTGTTGCCAGTGATCATGCTCATCCCAAGCTCACAGGAAGCAAGCCCAATAAAGGCCAACAGGTTTTTTAATCAGACAAAAGGCAAATCATAATGAGCAACTCAATGGCACCTTTATAAAAGGTTGGAACAGCTTATGTTTTGTACCACCACAAGAGGGTGTAAAGCAAAAGCAAGAGCCAAACAAGAGGCAGCTCAAGCCAGTGAGGTGAGGTGTTACAGCAGGCATAAGGGTAGACATATGGTGCCCCACTGCCTTTCCTGTCATCATTCCCACAGCAAGCATGCCAGGAAGGATCCTAAAGAAAGGTATCATTGGATGCTTTTTTGTAGAGTTTTGTTTTCAGGCCCAGAAACCAAATGTTTGGCTGTGCATTAGGTACTGAAAGCAAGAGCACAGGCTGAGATCACATGAAAACTGTTTCCTCAGGTTGTCTTCATGATTCCCTGTCTATCAGGATGAAAAAAGAGAAATCATTGCATGGTGGAAGCAAATGTATAACTTTTTGGGAACCCAAGCCAAGCTAATTCTCTATTTCTGAAAGGAAAGAGTCCCCCTCTTCCCTCCCACTTACATAGCTCTTCTTCCTTCTGCTTCTGCCTACAGAATCCAGCTGCATCCCTTCTGAGGATTCTGTCAGGCACTGAACCTCTCCATAAGGCAATTTTAGTTATCATCACTGTAGATGAGTATCCAGCTTGCTGTGTCTGCTCCCTGCTGCCTGACTTGGCTGAGCTGGCAGAGGTGCCAAATGATGAGCTGATTAGCCCAAGGCAAGCAGTGGGAGCATGTAGGAGGTTGGGGGAAGAGAGGGGACATTCTTTTTTCAGCTGAGCCCTGAGGACAAGCTCATTTCCTAGGAAACATACTTACACCATACTGCTACCTGGCTGGCCTATCCAGCTAAACTGAAACCCTTTTGATAAAAAAAAAATAAAAATTAAAAATAATAAAAAAAATTGTCTTCTTTTAATTGAAGCAGGCTACTCTGTGAGCTTAAAAAAAACTCTCGTAATGTTCCATACCTGCCAGAAGAGACTCATCTTCCTGAAGAGTGCCTACAATAACCAATTAAGAGTTAGAGTTAACTAATTTAAAAGCAGTTTCAAATATCACATTTTGAACTAGTAGAGAGCATTCCTTGGTCAAACCATTCATTGAATCTTCCTGGTTTCAGATTATACAACATAATAATAATATTAGTCCTACATGGAAATTGCTTGCTTAAAGAACCAGCAAAAATTTATTTCTTTTTATAGCAGTAAACTGAAAAATCTGCAGTGAAAATAAGAAAAAAAAATAAGGCTGAGCAAAATATTCTCTCATTTCAGTGTTTAATTGACAAGTGCAAACATAAGGCTCTCATCCTGCAAGATGTGTGCATCATTCCATGAAAATCAATTCACACATGTAGGCAACAAGCAGTAAAAAGGCAGCGCTGAGTGCCAACATTGTGCTATGAGTTTCAATCTAGTGAAGAAAAACAAAAACAAAAAAAAGACTCAGCAGATAAAATACTGAATTTGGATCCCATGTACTTTCATGGTGCTGCAGGCCCTGCCACTGCCTCATAGAAGTCCTTGCAAATATTTCTCTGTGCATGACTTTTCCTCTCTACACAGAGCACAGTGTGATAGACACATCCCTTCTTCCTTTGGGCCAGTCCTTGGCACTGAAAGCTCATCACAAGAGCACTGCTATTTGTATGCACAAATGGCTTTTCACCAGGGGAGTGATTTTAGTAAACAATCATAAATAAGGTGACTTACATTAATCTCTGCTAGACTAATGCTAGTTTTTCTTCATGTGGGACTGGGAGATGTGCTTTCATATCCTCTTTTTATTTTTAGTTGAGAGAAGATAAAACTGCCATAAGCAGCTTCAAGAGTCAGAATAATTTGGGCAGGTCCTAAGGCATCTAGGACACAGAGTGGCTCCTAAGCTAGGGCATGATGTCACAAACTATTTTCCCTACAGAAAGGCCATTCACCTACATCCTCAAAATGGACCTCATGTGGACCACATGGGGTGCATAAGCTTCAGACACTGGTAGCAACCATGCTTTCCCAAAGAAATGGATTTTACAGGCTGAGTGTTACAGGCTGAATCATCTAAAGCCAACCATTTCCAGATCATACATCAATTTTGTTGAGCTATCAGTGAATTACATGCATATTTCATCTTTAACTTGCTGCCATCTTATAAACCACTCCCTTTGGATTTTTATCAGGAGGAAATAAATTAGGAAAATGTTCATTTTTCCAGAGCAGACAGGTCTCAGAATGTTTCCCATAGCAAATTTCAAGGAATGTAGTACTCTTTTCAACACCTTACAATTTTTTTTTCAATGTAGAAATGCTTAGCTTTTGGCAAGCACAGCTCCAACTATCCTATGCAGAGATGTGAATTTCAGCATGATCTTAGCTTCAAGCTTTTTTCTGTTCTGTTTTCCTTTTTTCACCTCAAATTTTGTTTCACTTCAGAATGAAGACAGATTTTAAAAAATGCAATAATGTTGCAGCTTGAAGCAAACCAAAATGGGATAAATCTTCAAGCAACAAGGAAATGCTCACTGACATCTTAAAATGTCTGCTGCTTTGAAAGCCCCACACAAAACAGGAAATTCCACTTTGGCTCTAGTACTACAAGGAAACCACTTTGGCTTCCTGTTAGCAGAAAGACATGTCTCATATAAGTGAACTCAACTCAGGCCCTCACTTGGTTACAACTGAGTACAATTGGCTACTTTTCTGTGACTAAACTAACAAGGGCCAAAGCCCAAAACCCAATCACAGTACATGGAGTTCCCCCCATAAAAGTATGCTTTCATGGGTTCCTTTGCTACTTGAAAAGTTTAAAAATACAAGTTTTCATATTAAATCTGTAATAGACATGTAAGCTTACAGGCTCACACAATAGATGTAACACACCCATAATCTTTCCAAGTTAGAAAGAATTTTAAATTCTGAATTTCCACAGAGTATTAAATCAAATACCACGCTTTTTCCTCCCCTCACTCCTTGACTGTCCCACACCAGCCTTTTCTCTCAATATGATGGTATACTCTAAAATTCAAATTATTTGCAAAATAGAGAAGTAGCCCATTATTTATTCCTGTTTATTCCTGGTATCAGTTAATGTCTGCTTCAGTAGCTGTTACAGTGCTGTGTTTTGGATTCAGAATGAGAATGGTATGGATAACACACTGGTGTTTGGTTTTTTGCTAAGCCATGCTTATCCTAAGTGAAGGATATTTTTCCTTGTCTCGTGCTCTGCCAGTGAGGAAATGCACAAAAAAACAAACTGGCAGGGAGCATAGCTGGAACAGGGGACTCAAACTGGCCAAAGGGATATTCCACACCTCAGAACATCATGCCAGGTATGTAAACCAGGGGGAGCTACCTGGGAGGGGGGCCTGATCTGGGCTTGGGAAGAGGGGTCTCTCAGGTCAGTGGGTGGTGAGCAATTGCATTGTACATCACTTGCTTGGGTTTCTTTCCTTTTTATTATCATTATTTACCATTACTGTTGTATTTTACTTTATTTTAAATTATAAAACCTTTCTTGTCTCAGCATACAAGTTTTACTTCAATTCTGCTCCCCATTACACAGGGATGGGGAAGGAAAAGAGAGAGGGGCTGAGCAAGCAACTGCATGGTGTTTCATCTCCAGCTGCACTTAAAACCATGGCAAGGCGAAACCTTAGTATTGATTGAATCATCAGAGCTAGATATAAAAATATTCACAATCCCCACATGAAATCTCTTCCATCATAGGAAAGGAAATGTGATCCCACCTCATTCTGGTATTTCATGAGATGTACACCACCAGAACAGAGAGATTCAATTTCCAGAAAAGCTGCAGAAACAGTTGAAATTAGATATTGTTACCAGGAATTCCAAAATCTCCATTACTGGACTTGCTGCATCAACTGTCTTTACTGACAAAGGAAAAATTGTGCATGTGCACATATCCACACACACGTATTTTATCCCAAAAAAGTGTATAAAACACGTCCCTTGAGGCAGATGGTTAAAGATTTCTTGACATTCACACACTAGGGATGCACAGCTCCCTATTCTATGAGTCAATAGTGCAGGTCTTCCAAATCCAGACCAAGAAATACCAGTTACTCCAAGCATCACTGAACAGAGCACAGACTTGTCCAAATTTCTCCTGTTGAGGTGGCTCCTCGCCGTAGCTGTCAGCTTGTGTGTAATTCTGTCTCTGATTATGGCTTTCACGCTGCTGGGCAGCTCCTTGTGATAAACCCAGGCAAAAACTGTCACAGTAATTAGCAATGCCAGAAAATTAATCCTGTTTCACTGCAATTTTCACTTTGCATCTTCCACGCTTTCCATTATTTTGAGTCTAAGTAGTAGCTGAAGAGAGTGGAGTCAGGCTTCCTGCACAGTACTTGCATAAAACCCATACATTTGTTTTCCTGAACAAAGAAATTTGTTTAAGTTATAACTGGGATTAAAGTAACCCCATTCAAGAATTTTCTGTTGTTTTCTAAGCAGTGATAGAGCCCATGCTCAGTAGGTCTCCAAAACCTCAATAGTTCAGCAATAAGTATCTACTGACCATCTCAAAGAGAGTAATTTAAAAGCAATTTCAGGCTATGTAATCTGTCACAACCAATAGTGGAGTTTGGGCAGTCCAAGGACATCTCTTTGTCTCTAGATTTGGGAAAGCTGTTTTGTCTATGCTTACACAAGTGCACTGTGAAAAGAGCCAACACAGCATGTACAGGCCACATAGGCTTTTCTTTGTATACAGCAAAACTACTTCAGCAAATGGAGTTGACTCAGACTTTGCTCAGAACTGCAAGGCACTGACTTGTCTGGCCCAGCTCAACAGGCCATGTAAGCATGTGCTTCTTTTCAACATCTAAGTGAAGATGCTTTTGAAGGAAAATGGTGTTTACGTGCTTTGTTTCATGAGAAACTCGGATGTGTGATAGAAAAAGTACATGCAATTTGGCCTCAAATATTTATCCATTACTTAGCACCAGGTAGTTAAAAATTAAATGGACCAAGCAGATTAATCCCTACACTCCTAATTTTCAGGGTGCTCTCAGCAGCTGGCAGCATTTCAATGGGAATGGTGGAAGGATTGTTAAAAAAATCCCAAAAAACAAAAAGAAGAACAAAAAAAGCAACCTAAAAAGGGGCTCCATTTTTAAGATGCAATTACTCCAAACCAAATTGCACCAGGTATTTAGCTTGTTTAACTTGTAGTTAGAATTAGTGAAGTGATGAAATCACTGTTCATATGAAGATTTCCTGAAAATAATAGCTTTTTAACCATCCAGGGGTTTTTGTCTGCTTCCCCATTTAGTAATTTTCATCTATTTCCTTGCATCTATTTTAAAAGACAAGCTGCTGAGTATTAAAAATGCAATAGCAACAATCAAATAAATCACTATACAGGTGGAAAAGATTTCATATGTTCCCACTAACACCATTATCTTTTGTTTTCTCAATCAAGCTATGATAAAACATAAAATGTATAAAGGGAGATGAATATGGCTGCATCTCTATAGTGTATTTTGCTTTAAAAAATATACTGTATTGAAAACTTATGACAAAGAATATCTTCATGAAATAGCAACAGAAGTGCAGATTGTCACAGTTCCTGTAATGACTTAATTTGGGAATGGTGGACTAATTCTTGCTTTTCAGAATTCAGCACTCTGTAAAATTCCTTATATGGCAGAAGAGAGGAAGGCAAAAGCCCAAAACCTTGTACTGAGGACAATGAAGCAAAAAAAAAAAATCATGATTCGTCAGCAAAACCTCTTATTTTTTTTCCCCCAAAGGGAAACTCTCTAGAAAACTTTTTTCAGGCCCTAAGTTGTACAGATTTTCTTCATCTAAAACTCAAAGCTAGAAAAGCAGAAGAAAGAGTCACAGCNTTTTTTCCCCCAAAGGGAAATCTTGAAACTCTCTAGAAAACTTTTTTCAGGCCCTAAGTTGTACAGATTTTCTTCATCTAAAACTCAAAGCTAGAAAAGCAGAAGAAAGAGTCACAGCATATGCCTCAGGGTAGTCTCAGCTGCAGAGCCATTACTGTGATCTATAATGGAACACAAAATAAAGAGGCATTTCAAGTCAATCTGTAAGCACTTGCAGCTGGGTGGGCTTGGTCCACATGTGCCTATTTATATTAGGAGATTCAGCATATATAAATATATAAATAAAACATCTATACAGTACATAGTCACATTCATATAAGTCATAAAATTACATATATTTACAAAAATATTTGCAGCTTTGTTTTACTCTTCCAGGTCCATACTAGGAGTTTAGTCATTTAGCTTCTGGCTTGTGAATATGATCACCTTCCTTAAGCTGGACTCTAGGATGAACTTGTCACTTATATACTCCCAATTGTCAAAAATAAGAAAGAAGAACATAATCTTCCAAGGAATTCTGCCAAGTCCATAAGAAAAATTGAATTTTGTCTCACTGAAGAGTAAATTACATATTAGCAAAAACTTAGAGACCTCTTCCTCATGTAGAAAGACAGTACCTTCTTGGTCTGGACCATAAATAAATTTGAAACTCATAAAACATCAGGCAGAGCCCAAACTGGGTGCCTGGCAGCTGTCCACAGTATCAACTCATGCATAATTACTCTTCCATTTGTCTCCATTTAAACTGGTTGAGTGGTGAAAGTAAATGGGTACAGAGATGAAAATGTATACATTGGGTTACCTTAGAGGGTAAAAAGGTAGAGTAGACTACATCCTGTTGGGATCAGTTTAGCTTCATTTCAAGGTAAGTTGTGTGGTTAAAACAATCCCAAGGATCTCATATTTATACAGTACATATTACGTAGTTCTGTGTCCTCCAGAATCTGGACACTTATAATTTTCTTCTCCAAAAACTGAAAAACATTTCTTTGCTGCTTTGTTAAATAGTCTTCTTATGTATGCCACATGTATGTAGGCCACATTCAGGACCTCTGAATTGGGCAACTTGGGCGTTTGGGGAACTTGCCCATTTGGCATTAAATGAGTTCTGCAAGAGCATTTAAAACTTTGTAGAATGGGTTGTTTTCCTTTTGAAGCACACTTGCAAAAAAACAAACCTCAAGATACAGTAGCTTAAATTGCTTGTACATGAAGACCCATGGAGAAAAATCTTGCCATGTGCCGTTGATCAAATAGCACTTTCAGTGACTGGCTGTGGAATCATCTCTTGCTCTTCACTATTCTCTGTGGACATGTCCTGGACCTCCTGCTGCTGATAAATATCTTGGACCAGCATGATGTTTGTGCTCCTCCATTCTCTGTACTTCACCGCTGTCAACTTTGGGTCCTCTAGCAACTGGTTAATTGTGGCCAGGTCATGTTCCTTACACTAGGAAGAGAACAAGTGGTTATTTCCACAGAAAATGTCAAGACAATTGCCCTTAACAAAAACATTCTGGGAACATTAGACTCATGTCACAAGGAGATGGCCAATTACCCATCCTCTTGGCAGCTTGTTCCCATTTTTAGAGCATAGGTCATCAAAGTTATGTCTACAGTAAAAAATTCTTCCCAGTTAAAGGCAAATCATTATTTCATCTAGATTTTTTATAGGCTTCTTAACAAAACTTGATGAGAGAATATTCATGTGAAAATTGCACATTGTTATGCTGTCTCTCAACAAGACAGTACTTGCATGAAACGAGACACAACAGCATTTATTTCTATAATTCACAGAAGTTCTAACTTTCTCAAAAAACACTTATTCCATGTAATAAATGTCTTTTCTCTGGGAGCTGGACTGAACATAATTTTGGATATAATTTGTGCACTGGCAGTAGAGTGGCTACAGTACCTGTGTCTGCCATCTACAACCAGCTGCTGCTAACAAACCTGGTATCTACTTTTAGGCAAAAGCAGCTCAGACCATATATTGCAGGCACCCAAGTTCACTTGTAAGATGTAAGCAGACTGATGCAGGGACACTGACACTTTGTATGTCATAGAAGTACAGAATGGTTGAGCTTGGAAGGGACCTCTGAAAGTCATTTGGTCCGAAACCCTTCCTCAAACAGAGTTACCTACTGCAGGCTGCCTAGGACTGTGTGCAGATGACTCTTGAATATCTCCAAGGACAGAGACTCACCAGCTTCCCTGGACAATCTGTGCTTGCCACTCTTACAGTGTTTCTTGCTATCCAGGGGAAACCTTCTGTATTTCAGTTTGAACCCATCACTTCTGGTCCTGTCACTGGGAACCACTGAAAATAGCCTGGCTCTGTCTTCATTACAGCCTCCTTTCATACACTGATGTTCTTTGATGTCCTCACATGTTGTGGCATAACAAACCACTTTGCTTTTTCAGCCCATATTGCCTATCCATGGAATGGACCACAGGACAGAGAAGCCCCAGTTAGCAGGTATAATTTATTAATGGAGGCACCATGCTGCACTAACAAAACTTGGCTACTTTTCCCAGGCTCTCTCACTCCAGTCTGTGTGTGAAAGCGATGGAATAGTTCTAGCCATCTTCTCCTGCTGCCACCCATTAATCATACCCAAGGACACCCTGTGCTGGTGGCTGCCTTGCAAACACCTTGAAAGTACTCCCACACATTCATTTCACCTTCTGATAGCAGCAATTAGCTGTTTCTACATCTGTATCCCACTGCTACTCTAATGAACCTTCAACTGCTCCAATTCCTGTCATGCCTTAGCTGCTTTTTAAACCAAAAAACTCATTCAATTCTATTTTACACATGCCCTACCCTCAAGATCCAGTGCCAGCTCTTTTAAGAAGACTTCTGGCATTGATGCAGGGATATGTGCAGTTAGCTTGAGAGAAGAGGAGAGAAGACAGGGAGGTGAAAGGGGGAGGGGTATTTCTACTAGACAAACTTGGCAGCAAAAAGTCATGCCATGGAGTTTCTCCTGTAGCACTAAAACTATTTCCCACATTCACTAAGACTGTGATGCATTTGCACATAGCTTCCCTCTCTTCCAAAGTATTCAAAACATGTTTTGTTAATGATATATTGTGGCAGCAACATTAATCTGTTGTTAAATACATGGAGTCAAAAGTCTAAAATTAGAATTGCATTGAGACTTGCATAAATCACTTCTCAAACTAATAGGGTTTTAATTAAAGCAGGGTACATATGGATCTGAAAAATCCTGATTTTTAAATTTCCAGTAGATCATTTCCAATTATCTTATGTCTTATATTATACATTAAGAAAATTGACTCTAAAAGCACAGAATTCCACTGATGTAATTAATATGGCACTTTCCCACTGCAGGCACTTGACTTTCAGACAGGCTAACTTAAATACTGCTGTGTAAAGAACTCTGTTTGTGTCTGTAAGAAAGTGTCTGTGCTTTTTTATTTGTCTTGACAATACTCCAGGTTCTTAGTTTGAAGAAAGAAAGAAAAAAAAAAAAAAAAAAAAGAAAAAAAAACAACCAAAAACAAAAAAAAAACCAAAAAGAAAGCAAACAAACAAAACCCACCAAAACAAACAAACAAAACCCAAAGAGATCAACACATTTTATATGTTATGAACACTCCAAAACTTATTTTTCCATATTAAATACAAGTGTTAGACAAGCCTAAGTTAATCACAACTTATATAATACTCCCATGCTAAATCTATGCACCGTGCTGTCCTCCTTGCTCATGTCTGACATTAAGGCTTCCATTCAGCTCCATACTAATGAAAGTGACTGTCCCACAAAATACAACTCCATTTTGCATCAACTGGTTCTTAGATTTATTAGTGAGGCTTCTGTCAGGGAAAACCTTGCAGAATGTTTCTGTACATAGCTTCCTATCCTCAGAAGTAGGCATACTTTTTAAACCAACTTTCTGCTGTGTGGGGAGCTCACTTTACTGCTGATGCAAATGAATACTTTTGTAGTCACTGCCACATCACTGAAAACTCTTTGATACTAAGGAGAGGCTTCACCAGGTCTCTTATGGAGCCAAGAAGAATGCCTCTCTTCCCAACTCCCTTTACAATTGTACTTTTCACAAATTTCAATACAGGCTGAGGTGCCAAGCCTTCCATTGCAGCTAATAATCAAACCAATGATTATGCTGGCAGGGTAAGTTTTTAGAATCACAGAACTGCTAAGGTTGGAAAAGACCTCTAAGATCATCAAGTCCAACCATTTTACATGCATTTCTCCAGCTTACAGTACCTGAAGCCAAATACATCCATTTGAAACAAGATATTCAATTCCTGCTTCTAATGCACACGAAAAGAAACAAGTGAAGCTCCAAGTTTGCATTTATTCTGTCTTCTTCTTACAATATAAATGCTATGGTTAAGCTTTTTGTTTCCCTCAGTACCATTCAGAAGCAGGCTTTGAAATCCCATGACATTTGATACTGGCAAGTAAACTGCTTCATAAATTCCCATATTCTAGACAGATTTACTGGCCCTTTCATGGAACATCTCCTGAGCCCCTGTACCCCTCCAGTTCGTGATATATTTCCAACATAAAAGCAGGATGCTTTTGTTATTAGAAATATTTTAGTTACAGGAGGTCTTTACAATAGCTTTGGCACATCCTGTATATTCTCTGATAATCACATAAGGAAAACTTTTTTTGGCTCAGGGTCATTTTCATGTTCTTTATCATCAATGTACTTTGTCTGCTCTTCCTTTTTTAAGGCTCCCCTGTTTAGTGCATTTAGCTGAGCTTGCAAGTTTTCCAGTTAACTAAGAGTTTTCTTTATTAAATTTTCCAAATGGGCTGGAACTTCTGCAAGAAGAGTCCCTCCTGAGCTATTGCCTCTGCTTCCAGTTCAAACTGAACAACATAACACACATCAGTGTTCACAATGAAGCAGAAAAAAAAGAATTCAAAAACTTAACAGAATTCTCTGGGGTTTTCAGTAAATATGTAATTAGAGTTTGGCTGAAGTCTATACTGCTTTTTTTTCAGCCAAACTGTTTTTTTTCTCTCGAGCTTTTCCTTGGCAAGATCTGCAAACTCACCTTTAATGTACTGTTCAGCATTCGAATTTTGTGGAGTTTCTCATTAATGGAGGGGTTTTTGCTGCGCTTGATAAATGACTTCCTAAGCTCCTTCTTAGTTGACAGTCGACGATCACCAATGGGAGACAGGCTTGCTTGCTCCAATGACTTGTAAAGTCGCTCCATCTCATCATCATCATCACATTTTTCCTGGTCTGCAAAGAAAAGAATAAATTGGGTATGAGAACGTGAATGTGGCAGCAGATAACAGAAAAGTTACATTCAGCTATTAGGAAGGCTCTCAACCAACTCAAAAAATAATTGTATTAGAGTTAAAACTAAGGGCAATTAGGATAATTTCTAGGGTAATAATGCCTGTGAGAAAAATGTACTTCCAAACTCACATGTTGTTAAGAATCAGGTAATGAGCCAAACAGATGTGAGCCTGTATCTCCACTAATAGAGTGCTGCTTTAATGCTCTGGATATATCACAGACTTTGAACAACTGTCAGTAGTTCTATGTTTGAATGAAACAACTCTGATAGCATCTACACCCATTCACCCCTCCCTGCATGCTACACACAGTGAATTATGCTTCTACGTAGCAACTCACAGGAAAAATTCTCTTTGGTGTGCTGATTCATCACCAGGTTTTGGTAATTATTGAAAACAGAGTTTTAAAAAATGAGCAATTAAAAGAAACATAGAAACTTTTCAGGGGCCCCAAGAGAAGGTCCCTAGAAAACAGATTAAAGCAAGAACCCTTGGGGCATCCAATGTCTATCCCCTGGGTTCCACAGATTGCAGCAGAGAATTTGCTTGTGATTCCTCTCAACAATGTCTTGATTATCTCCACCTTAATTATTCTGTTGGCTCCCAAGCTGCAGGACCATCTTCCAAGAGAGAGTACACAAAAGGAAAAGCAAATAAACAGCTGAGAATAGCATAAAATAAGATGAAATTGAATGAATTGAAGCAAAGACATTTCTCAGAATAAAACAACTTAAAAATGAACAGACGGAAGCTAAAAATGTGCCGGGCATATGTAGGGGCATTTTAGCAGAAGGCCATTTTTAGCAACAGACTGCACAACTCACTTCTTGTCCTTCAGTCCACACAGCTTCAGTGATCTCTAAACAAAAATCTTACAGCTATTGCTCTTTTTAGGGTGCTAATGAAACCCTCAAGATCCACTTTGGATAACACTTGGTTCTATAGCACTGGGGGTAGTGGTGTTGGTTCTTCTCAACTGCAGTCCTTCCTATTCCCATTGAACCAGCTGGGCACTTTTTTCTTTTAAAGTTAAACATTTACTTTACTAAATCATCCACAGTCAGCAAATATATCCTGAACAAAAAAGACAAGTCCTTCTGCTCAGTCAGGCTGCTGTGAAAAGAATTCTGCAATATGTCAGCATGCTAAGGAGGCTGCTTCTTATCTTTTCCATGTTTTATAAAGTACAGCATCCTCCTACATCCCTGTTCTTTCTAAATATTTAGGTTATGAGAAAGGTTTATGATATGCTGCAAATATTTGCCTTCACTGTGTTCGTGGCCTATTCTTCACTACTGTGTGATTATAAAAAGCCTACTGTAACTTGACAAAAACTAAATATAACTTCCAACATTGGTACATTGCTGGGGGAGGAAAAGGAGAACTGTTGTATATTTAACAAGCTGCAGGAAACAGAAAAAAATGGAAGTGTAAGGCATAATACACGGCAATAGTATTTCCTGAAAGCTGTTGGCACATGCCATGAGGCTTGTAATAACTAGTTTCCTGCCTACTTTCTTGGGATGAAGCAGCTGTTTGTTTCATTAGCCAGCCTCTGCACGGAACTGGCTCAACTCTGCTGTAGACATCACCCATCAGGACTGTGCATACTAATACTTTGAGAGAGAAATTGATTTTTATCAGCTATCCAAGAAAGACTGTATAAGAAGGGAAAAAAATTGCTTCAATTCTGCTCTGCAACTTTTAGATAAAGTCAGCCCACAGAGGACTTAAGGTCCCTGCTCCAGACACCTTTTGAGGCTAACTCATGAACTTCCTCAGTATCCTAAGAGGGTTACAAAGCACCAAGCCTGAGAAAACACCCTCACTGAACACTCTTATTTTGTGCTAAATAATCTGATATCTTCCTTGCACTTGTGGAAAACTGTAAGGAGCACAGTAACATTCAGCACAAAAAAAGATGGAGCCAAAGTCAGAAAAGCCCAGGAGAAGGCTCACAGATGATGCACTAGCCCAGCAAAGTGTACTCAGCTCCTGCAGACTTTCAAGACTTCTACCTGAAACTCCTTTCCTATTTCTTATTTTCCATCATTCTCATCCTCCAAGGGATTAATCAGGGTCAGGTAATTTCAAAGGGAAAGGAACGTGTCAGATTCTTCATATCAGGTGGATAAAGGACTAAATGGAATTTCAGCAAACTGCTGAAAAACAAGGGGGAGTGGAACTTACAGGTTGTGTAGAGCCAGGTATGAGTTACATAGCACTTTTGTCTCCATTTTTGATGAATTTCAACTACAGCTAAAAATAAGGGAGTATCCTAATATTGTGCATTTGTGTAGAACACTGTTGCTGTTGACAAAGGATATGTCTGCCAATAAACCTCTATAAACTGAGACTATCTGTTACCTATCTGGAATTTTACCTTGAGCACCCTGAGTACCCCTGAGCCAAGTTCAGAAAGAAAAAGCCCACATTTTGCAGGCTTGAAGCTGCCACTGAATGCACTAGATTGATGCTGTAAATCTGAAAGGGGGAGAGATAATGGAGGAACTGAAAAATTCTGATCTAGGGGAACTAAAACACAATTCTGAGGCTTGATGCCATTTATCTGGAATTTCCCTCTAACAGGAGGTATCATAGACAAGAAAAACCTCCCAGTGGTTCAACATGACTATTCTTCACCTCCTCAATTTTCAGCTTCCTCTCTCCTGTCAGCCAACTTGCCAGAGGCTGGAGACCATAAGATACTGAGACTCCCCATCTTGGTGCATCAGTATAGGAGCCTGTCTGAAATATCAATTTTAATGCTCTTTAGGGCTTCATAAGTGAAATTATCCAGAACTTTCAAAAGGCAGATGTGAAAAATAAAGATGATTGCTTCCCAGTAGTAAAGATAAAGAAATTGGAAATGTTTGGCAGAAGGAGCATTTTGCATTGAAAATCACCTCCAACAGAACGTATCTGACTAAATTTATCTGAAATGTAAATATTTGTTCTCCCATTCTGTAACTGAGATCTCACAGAGCCCCGGTTGTGTATTAATCCCAGGGAAAAAAAACTCTGCTTCTTCCTCCTGTTCTTGCTACTCTTATGAGCATCTTGTAGCTTTGCCATCACCTTTGTATCTGATTCTGCTAAAATTTTTTATGCCATTCAAGAGAACACATACACCCAAGGTTGAAAAGAGCAGAGGGAAAAAAGTCATAGATGATTTTTGCCCTTACCTTACCTTATTCACCCCCTAGAATTTCTCCATAGTGGTACTAGACTTTTGGATGGGAATATGAAGTCACCTCAGGGAAATCACATTTCCCACATAATTATAGAACAGAAAATACAGAAAAAAAATTAAATTAGGTGAGCATAACTCAGGCAAACTCCTCACTGGCAAATGCAGGACTAAGGGAGGAAAGATTGGAAGAAAATAATAGGAAAGCTGTGTTACCACAATTAGATGCTGCGGTCTGACAGTACAGTGGACTCAGCAGTGAGGGGTGGAATTTTAATAAACTGAACTGGAAACAACATAAATAAGTATCTCCTTTCCAGAGGGTTCAGAAAATCATAGCACCACAGTTTTCACTGTGCTTCCTAAAGCTTTTTTGATGAGAAACAAAATAATTATTCAAGTTGTTTCTCTACACAGTTGTTCTCACCATTTCTTGGCTAGTCTCAGCCATGATCTAGCCATTTTCTATAACTTTTGCAGAAGGAACAAAGAGGCCAGAGCACACCAGAGGGTCTGTTCTGGCTATTACTGGCACAGGCAGACTCCAGAGAGGAAGAGGATGTCGGTAGTGAGAACAGAAGGAATTGAATGTATCCACCTCCTATTTAACCAACTCCTTCCCACAAAACCAATCCAGATAAAATCCAAGAGGTATTTGAAAAGCTGTCTGGGCTTAAAAATATCAACACACACCAGATCTTCCACAGCTACTGTGAGCTAAGGCAAAATAAACCAGAAGTGGTAAAATAAGAATGCCTTGCCAAGATGAATTAACTTCCTATGATCATGAAACCCTCAGAAAATGCAGGGAACAAGGATTTTACTGCGATAGTAGTAAATCCCTAAATAAATAGAAACACACATTCCTATTTTCTTGTATAGTCTCTCGGTTCCTGTGGCTTCCTTTAGCTGTTGTGATTTTTGATCATAATGCTGGTGTGTCAGGGTCATATTTTTTTCTTCCAGTGGTTGCCAAAAGAAATACAAAGGATGGAGTTTGGCTGGAGAACATGACTAGCCATCCTGGAGGGACCAAGGCCAGCTTCTGGATACAGCACATGTAGTAAGACAGCTGCTTGTATTCTCAGCTGTTTCTTGTTTACCTTTCAGTTTCTTTGCATCACAGGCAGCTTAGAATCCTTTGTCACTGTGCATGTAGCAAGCTGCATCACCAAAGTCTTAAATATTCCCAAAAAGTAAATGCATAATGTTGGTCCCCTTTCAAAAGAGAAAACTGATAAACTCCCCTTCTTTGTATCACTCTCTGGTATGTAACATCTCCCCAGTAACTGGTGCAGAGAACTAATGCTGACAATGTTCATAACACTGCTAAGAGTGGTTGGAAAGATTGTTAAAAATATCATATATTATGGCTCCTGGCACCAGACACTCACAGTTGCTTAGGAGAATTCATTAAATAATCTTTGTTGAGAAAATAATCCATCATCATTTAGTTGAATCTGTAGCTTTTCTTATGAAGATTCATTCATTTATTTCTGAAAAATGTTTCTTTCATTGTTTAACTCATCGCTAAGGTTTCTTCACTGTTTTTGTACTTTTTCATGGTAAGCTCTTCCCACAAAACCACAGCTACTCTTTCTTCCTTTTAGGTACCAACTTTTCTCACATTGGTCTCCATTTCTAGACTTCGTCCAGCAAAAGTGCTCGTCAGTTCTAGAAAATTTTCACCTCAACTCTAGGCTCTTATCAGCTACAACCAAAAATACATCTTGTGGTTTTACCTTGAAGAATGTGGCCAAAAAACAGTGTGGTAGGGCTTTTTTATCCTCACCAGGAGAAAGAGCACAGACACACCTGTAGGTTCTGTGGGGGACTGGGATCAAAGACTAACAAAGAACATAGCTGTTCTGATGACACCAGGGCCACCTTTACACACAGGGAACGTGTGCTTTCAGGACAAATGTGGACAGAAGACAGACTTGTCTCCTCCTGGATGCAGCCTCATGACTCTGAAACATGTCAGAAATGCACTATTCAGAAGCACTGTAAACAAATAATACCGAGTGCACTGAGGTATGCCTTCTTGTTTTGCATCAGATAACAAGGGTGTTCTTACCAGCTATTGCAAATCAGGAGAATTTGCAGCTAGATTCTACCCAACAACTTGAATTCATCTCATAGTATTCATGCACATGCTTATCAACTAGCTGGAGAGGAATATTCTTGGGGGATAAGCCACAGAACCAAAATTGCATCCTTTTTGATAACTTTCATTTGGAATTGAAATGTTATTTTACATTAATCCTTCTTTTCCTACTTCATGCTCAAATTGAAGTAGCTTAATCTCCTTGCCAAATATTTCCTAAATGTTTCCAGTGAATAAATGTTTCCCTCCATTGCAGGGGAGGACCCCACACAGCAGCACTCTCCACACCCAGCCCATAATATGCAGACTGATAAAGGAAAGACAGACCTGTGCCTGGTGTACATTAACTTGGTCAGCAATGGGTTATGATGCAGACAAGAACTAGTGAGGTTATACAGTTTCCATAGTGATTGTCTTGGTGAAATGATCTATTTCTGGAATTCTGTCAGCAATCACCACTGTGGTTAGGATGGAAGTGTTCTGTGTTCTGCCATCAGGGTTGCCCATCAGCTAAGCAGTGAGCAACAGAAGAATTCATTTTCCCAGGAATAATCTAATTAAAATTAAACCATTTTGCACACTGCAGGAGCACACCAAAATATGCCTTGATTTACATTTTAATCCCATTTAATTGGTTAGTATGATTGAGCCTATCAAACTATACTTTGATTATGAATGTGTCCTGCTCATTCTATGACATCCATAAAAGTATTTGTCAGCCTTACATTACAATGGAAAGCAATAACCTACTCATTATTGCAGGATTTCTGACAATACCAGAGGTATTTATTCTAAGCAAAAGTTTAGATTTCTGAAGAGCAACCACTGAATCTTTGTCAACAGGATCTATAAGCCACTATGCCATTTATGATCTACATTCCAACAATCCACTTAAATATCCCTAATCATGTTTTCCAAAGACATTACTTTATCAAATTTAACCCAGAAGGTAAAATTACAGAAAACAATATATTTAATATGTCTTTGGGATTTTTTCATTAGGGACTCCTTTCTGCCAGTTCCAGCCTTTTCACAGCTTGAAAAGCCAGAATTAGGGGAATTAGATTCCACAGTAAATCAAAGCACAGCACTCTTTTCCAATACACAGAAACAGCACATATGCTCACTCTGGATTTTAATTCTTTCTGATATTCTTTGCTGCAGAACTTTCTAGCAGAGAAGCCTACAAAATGGATAAGGTAGGTGAGCAAAAAACACTGAGTTAATTTTCAATTTTGATGAAAATTTTACTTTTCTTAATGTCCTTTTTTTTGTGTAAAATCAGAAATAGTATGACAACATAAAGGGGTGCCAGCTTTCTAAGTGTTGATATTTGTAAAACATAGGGGGACAGACCAGGTAACTAATGTGCTCATAGTATCATCTTTCAGTATCAAGTTCACCTACAGAGAACACCCTGATTTCCCAACAGCATTGTATCTTTCCACCACGCATACTTTCAGCCTAAGCTCTTAGATGCACCTTTCTGTTGCATTGTGCTGAGACAACCCTTCTCTTTCAGCAACAAAGTACACACTTCAAGTCTTTACGGGGATTTGGAACCATGGGAAGAGCTGAGGCACAGGAATGTTGTTGTTCCCTTATTTATTACCCTTCTATGCAGAACAACTGTATGCCAGCAACAGCTCTTAGTCTTCAGCTGCTTTTAATTCAGAAAGAAGCAGCTTTGCTCAAAAGGCAGGAGATATTTCCTCGCTACACGGGAGAGTTACAAACAGTAACAATGACCAGTTTTGGAACCATGCCACCTTTTTCAATTAGCAGTACATTTCAGTAGGAGGATACTGTGCAGATACCTATTTGCTTAAACAAAATCCAGTCTTAATAGACTTTCTGATTCAGGATTTCAGTTGTTTCCTCTTGATTACAAGGAAGCTTAATGAAGCAAATAGGGAGTATGTACTTTGAGTAAATGCAACAGCACATATTTGTAAAATTGGACTGACTTAACCCCATGTTCACCGTTCCCTACATATTACAGTTTTGTTAGTGTCTATTCTGTGATACACTTTGTTAACATTTTGATTCAATCCTAACTAATAAAAGATATCTGCATTGAAATAAAGACTGTTAATAAAATTATGTCTATGCTAAATTTATATACAGAGGTTATGGTCTAACATATAGATACAATTTGAGAAAAGTTGTAAAGGTACCTGCCAACCAGACACTAGGCTATATATTTAATGTGCAATAAATTAAATGTTGGAAATGATGTGCCACTGGAAAACTCTTCAGTGAAGAAAATAGAGGAAGGAAGGGGGAAGGAAGGAAGTTAAGGAAACCTGTTCTTCTTAAGAAACCTTCTATTGTATGGCTCTGCAGCAAAAGTCTCCTCTCTCATTAGCTCACCTCTGGCTAGTGATCGCTGTCCTGTTGCATCTGGCACAGCTAGACAATGTGTATCTGCACTTAAGTAAGAGGTTTGGGATCCACCATGGGGTTCGGAAAGCCGGACTTCCTGGCCTTCTGCTGCATCTCCACAGACCAGTTCTGGCGCCTCGTCAGAATGAATCTGCACGCAGAACGTTAAGGGCTGATCACCCTCTTCTGTGGCAGAGCTGTTAACCAGGTCAAGCCAGGACTGCCTCTCGGAATAAACCACTTTGGATGTCAAGGAAGATGATGACTCTTGGGAATTGAAAGTGCTTTCAGGAGAGGAGAGAGAACAAGATGCTTCACTTGACAGAGTTGAGGTGAATGATGACTTCTGCTGATCCTGCTTTTCCAGAAACGAAAAGGGGAGGGTGGGGAGAAAGAAAAAAGAAAAATTATTTACAAATTACTCCTGTTTCTAGGTTCTGCATGATACATAGATATACAGCTGAAATGCTAAATGACCAAAAATTGATGCAATCTGGTTACTTATTCATCCAAACAAGGCTGTGGTGTGGCGATCAATCTCCTACAGAGCAGTAACTTCAGAAACCAAGCCACCAGGAAGCCAAAGGCAAAAGAGGTAAATCTGACAATGCCTAGAAACAAAGACCAAGGAAAACTATTATGCTGAATGTAGCCTTCCATGGAAGGTCTCAGACTCTCTTTCTTTCTTTAATTTTTCTTCACTTTATTGGCCTAATCAAGAGTGAAGAAGAAAAGAAGAAAAACTTCAAATTAGCCATTGAGCATGAAGCACTCAACAGTTCCATCAGTGCAATAACCAGAGATAGACAGAAGGGGTCCTAAGCACCGAAGTACAGTAAAGTATTTTTCCTAGTCCATTCAAGGGATAATCATTCACCAGAGCAAGAAGGCTTAGCAGAAACTATCACAAATTGTGATGAGATCATCATGATATGAAAGCCAGATTTGCTACTGCAGAAATTTACTCCTTCTGCATATAATCTCCTACTGGCCAATGCCAGCATCAGAATATCAGACTTGATGGACCACAATTCTGGCAAGTTTCTATTCTCAATATTTATGTAGAATAAATCTGTGTTAGGATTAAAACAGATGATAACTAGACTGAAAATATTGAAACTTACTGAGAAGATGTTGCTAGGGAAACCTGGAAAAGCTGAAAACACAGTAAAGGGGCTAGCCTAGAATACCTATTTATAACCCAGTAAACCAGAAATAAGTTTTATTCAAATAAACCAAACCAAGAGTAACAATTTTTTAATTATGATTTTGAAAACTCCGCAATTCAGTGTTGTATACTGTAATGTATACTACTTCCTTCTTATATAAAAAACAGCAAAGCCTTCCTGTACTTCTAATACAGCTGAATCACGTAACAAGGAGTCAATTCAGAGGATGAGGAGGACCTACATCAGACTGTGAGCACTATTTGCTTACAGCAGCTTTTTCACTTTTGTAAATTTTTGAAGCCATTCATAGAATCATAGAATTGTCAAGGTTGGAAGAGACTCTCAAGTGCATCCAGTCCAGCCAAGCCCCCAGAACTTCCACTGCAACCCCTAAACCACATCATCCAGCACTGGATTCAGATCCCTCTTGAACACTTCCAGGGATGGTGACTTCACCACCTCCCTGGGTAACCTATTCCAATCCCCGACCAACCTAATGGTGAAAAAAAAATTAGTCTTATATATAATCTGAATCTGTCCTGTCCCAACTTAAGGCCACTTCCTCCAGTCCTGTCATTGGCATGGCATAGCCATGGCCTCCACCTGGCTACAACAGCCTTTCAGGGAATTGTAGAGGGCAGTGAGGTCTCCCCTGAGCCCCCTCTTCTTGAGACTGAACAAACCCAGCTCTCTCAGCCATTCCTCATAAGACATGCTCTCTGGTCCTTTCATGATTCCTAAAAGACTGTGCCAAACATTGCAGGACCCAGACATTTATATTCCCCTCTGAAAAGTACAGCACTGTGCTTCAGGTGTGTTTTTGTTTCTAAAATAGAAACCTTCACATATGCATCCTCAAGCAAAGGACAAGGAGATGCTGTAGTAAACCATGAGTGCTAAAAATGCCCTTGGGAACACAGGTGATATGAAACATTCCATCTACAAGCTCCTATCCCAAAGACAAATTATTGAAGTGTTTATAAAGTCAAGCAGAAGTACCCAACAGTACGAGCTCTCGCCCCCATGTTGTAGATGGTCTAATTCCAGTTGTTCAAAGCTGGAAAAGGAAGATATTAGATATCTCTCACCTCTATTTTTCTGGCATTTGTCTATACAAAAAAAAAAAAAAAAAAAGTGTTATTGAAATGAAGGCTGCGCCTCACTGAGGGGAATATGTTTTTATTTTAATTTTCATTGTGTGCTAATTAAAAAATATAAGTAATGAGAATAAATATGACTGCCAGAAGGTGTTTCTTTTTCTCTGCATATGAGTTGTGTTTTGTTTTTTCTTTGGCATGACAAATGTTTACCTAATTTATTTGAGTGACTCCTCTGGAAGTTTTGCAATCATCCATAAGATAATAAATTTCCATTTGGGGATGTTTTAAAAAGCAGATCATAAGGATTTCACTGGAGATTAATGAGTCTCTAGGTATTTTTTTAGAGAAAAATTATGAACATGAAACTCTTCAACTGCTTTTTTGGCCACTGCTGCAATCTATTTTCTTGACATATCTGCTGATTTTTTAACTGTATATCCATTCACACATGGACAAATTAATGCAGGTGGTCAGTTTAACTTTTGTCCTACAGATGTTATAATTTACTTCTTCCTCACTCATTTTTTTCCTCCACAATACCCAAACCCATGCATACACATGGAACCTCATGATCACTACTTTTTCTTTCTGCAAATTTCAAAATGGTTTGAGTCAGCAGAGAATAGAACAGCAAGTACAAGCTTGGCGCTAGAAGTATCCAAAGTGTTTGCTGCTCTAAAATGTAACAGAGCTTACACCTGGGTTTCTATTAGTTTCCAGACTAACAGCTTTTGGTTTGGAGCTGATGTCAACAAGTTTGGAGGCCTTTCTGCTTAAAATAATAAAAATAAATTAGCTCCAGCCAATGCCCGTGGCATTCTTGACACTGAGCTGGGTTGACAGGATAAGCGTCACTTCCAGGAGCAATTTGAGAAAATTTAAGTAGGCCAAGTGCTGCACTCATAGAATATGAACCCAAATCCACCACTTTTTTGAGACTTCACAGCATGGTTCAAGAACTCTGCAACAAATAAACAGGCAGAGAGCTGTGTTTAACCAGCCTTCCCTGAGACAACCACAGGCTGCAAACCTAGAATTGAGTTTTTAGTAGGAGCTGCACTTTCCCAATCCTTCCAGTGTTTTCTCTTGCTTCAGCCCTTGCCCAGAAGTGAAAGGAGGATTAAATATGGTACTATTTAAAAGAAAAGAAGACTCTGACTTGTAGTTGAACAGAGCTGTTCCTACTCACGATGTAAGCAAGCTGAGCACGGGGCAGACCTACAGCAAATGGAGCTTATTCTAGTGGCAGTTCTGGGGTGAAAAGATGACACCTTAGTTCAGGTGTCCACAAGGGATTTTAAGGGATAGGAAAAATCGGGAAATCAGCTGACAATGACAAAGGCTGAAGGAAAGATACCCTTTAAGGGAAAGCTTGAGAAAGCAGGATCCCTCAGCACCTGCACCACTGCCTGCCTCTGACGTGTTCCCTGCCAAAAGGTGGAGGCCAGCACTCAGGAGGAGCATATGGGAAGGAGACAACAGGAGATCACCTCTGCAGCAGCAGACCAACAAGCAGCAGGAAACCAGAAAGACAGAAAACTAAAACCAGCACCTGTTTAAAACTCATCATCTGGAAAAATTCAGGCATTCACTCAGAGGTGAGCAGATGGAAAACACATCTACATCTCCTAAAGGCAAGCCACTGAGGTATAAAATTCAAGACACTTCATTACTGACCCATGGCCCTGAATAACTGTGGGAGACATATTGCCAAAGTTATTATCTCCTCTGATATTTATAGCCACTCAGTCTGTATTAACTTCCAGTTAATACAGGCAATAAAGAATCACATTCTACAGCAGTGAACGCCTCACACCCCCGCGTGCCAGGCGGATTCTTCTAGTGATGAACGTCACAGGTTTTGGGAGAGGAAGTGAAGACTGACTTATCTGACTGAAAATGAGGGGGGTGAGTGGGTGACCATGTGACATGTGCTCCCAGCTTTATGTGAGCTAATTAGAGATTGACAGACAGGCAACCCTGTCCACGACATCACCTTTTATTAATGCCTGTGATTGCACAAGCTCCTCTAGCTCATCGGTATATTTCAGATTTGCTCCTGCTTCGCTGCTCCTGTGCCCACCCCAGCTATTGGATGTCACTTCAGTGTGCCACAGAGGAACTTGTACCACAACAGTGAGGCAGCAGACACTTCCCTTCCCTGAGATGCCATGAGAGTATTTAGTACTAAGTATATTACTGTATACCTCTCAGTGTTAACTTTCAGCTAGTGAAGGGAAAGGCTTGAATCAGGATTCCTTATTACCAACCCAAACCAGATCACTTATTTCTAAACACAGAATTAAGTAAATTTGACTTTCCATTTCAATGGGAAAAATTTTTAAAAATGTAAAATGTGGTGAAAAAAAACTCTCACAAAGCTGCTCTATAGTTTCCAAACCATGATGTGAGCAATCTGTTTACTCCAAAATTGCAGCCAAAGCCCCAATGCCTGTTGCTAAGTCCAGGAACACTTACTGGTTACAGAGATTAAGGGATTGCCTCAGCTACTTGCAACAGCTCTTCCTGACTTTTACTACAAATGAAACTTTTCTTTTAAAGGCTGCAAAGAGAGGAAAAAATACCCACCCTAAACCTATTAGTGAAGCTACCTGTCATAGCAAATTAACAACTTTCTTTACTTAAAAAAAAAAATTTTAAATAAGATTTTTTTTTAAATCCATTTAAATCACATATAAGAGCAATGAGATCACTTGGAAAAACAATTATATAGAAACAAGATTAATAGGGCAAGAAGTAGATAATAATTAGGCAAGCCAATTTGATTAGACTCATGAGGGCTCATAGTGCTTATTTTAATTTATGAAGTGAGACAGGAAGGAATATTCTGGGACAATATGCTACAAGATTTTGGAAGAATGCCTATTATCTTTTTTCATAGTCTATTTTTCAGAGGTAGAAGAAAAAAGATTTTTATCTCTGTATGAAGAGGCCTCTTTCCCTTCACTTCACTGCCACAAAAGCAGCTTCAAATTCAGCAGTCTTAAAAACAGCCCACTCAAATAAATAAATATGAAGCTGTTAGATATGCTACCAAGGACACAAAAAGAGAGAGGTTTCAGGATGGATTAAAAAAAAAAGAGAGAACAGTATGTAAAAACCAGCTTACAGCGGTGTGTTAAAAATCTTGTGAAGAAAAGACAGAGTTTGTGTATGAGGTAGAACAACACCTTTCTTTCTCCAGCAAGATAAATAGGAAGAAGCTGATTTTTACAGTGCAAAGCTCCCTGTGGGGCAGGATGTGCCAACTGTGTGCTCTGCCATGGGGCAGGCAGTCTGTGTATGAGGGTTTCACAGAAACACAGCATGGACATTTCCAGACACTTTTTTTTTAGGTTATTCCTAAAGGTCCACCACCTCAGGAGGGTTTTGTTTTAACCTGGTTGCAACAAGAAACAAGGTAATAACTGGAATACTTACCGAAGGAGGAGGTGGTGTCTGGACTGTGTAGGGTGGAGGTGGCGTGTCTGTTATTTCTGGATCATCATGTTCACTTTCACTGTAGCATTCTGAGGTAGACGTGGAAAATGAGCAAAAATAAAGAGTTAGACCAACATATTATTCTTTGCAGCACTGTGGCAACCAAAGATCACCAAGTAGGGTGTTCTGGATTTAGGATTACACTTTAACAAGTCAGTGTCTCCTAATCCACTTGTGGTAATTCTGGAGAGCTGTTGCAAGTAGCAGAGGCAATCCTTAATCTCTGTAACCAGTAAGTTTTCCTGGAGCTAGCAACAGGCAGTGGAGCTTTAGCTGCAATTTTGGAATAAACTAATTGTTCATAGCATGCTTTGGAAACTATAGAGCAACCTTGTGAGAGTCTTTTTTCACATATGGTATCTCATATAGACACACCATACAGCATGGCAGTCCATATAAAGAGGTAACACCAAAAGTAAACACAGTACTCAGGACTACCCTGAGTTGTTTTTGGGGGTTTTTTTTGGTAACAAAACCAAACTCATAAGAATTTGAACTCATTGACATGTGGCAGAGGCAGTCATCCTGTTATTTTTTAAAACTGTGTAGCAGGTGAAAACATGTTCCACAAATTTGTTTCAAGATGGATTAAATGAAATTATAATCATTGATAAAATTAGACACAGAAAAAGGGAGGCAGAATGTTGCTTGTTCTTATGCCCAGGACCTGGCAATAGTAAACATTGGACAAGGTCATAGAATAGTTTGGTTTGGGAGGGACCTTAAAAGGTCACATAGTCCAGCTTCTCTGCAATGAGCAGGGACACCTTCAACTAGACCAAGCTGCTTGGAGCCTTGTCCAGCTTGACCTTGAATGTTTCCAGGGATGGAACTTCTGCCACCTCTCTCGGCTACCTGTTTCAGTGTTTTGCCAACCTCACTGAAAAAAATCACATCTTTATATCTAGTCTAAACTGGCCCTTTCTTAGTGTAAAACCACTACCCCTTGTTCAGTACACCCTGCTGAAATGTTTGCCTCCATCTTTCTTACGGGTCCTCTTGTGCACTGAAAGGCCACAAAGATCACTTTTGCTAAATCTCCCAACACAAATTCAACCTTTCCAGGAGCAAATGCTTGCATCCTGCCCTGCACCACCTGTCCAGGGTGACAGCACTCACCCCCACCAGAGGCTGCCCCTGTGGTGTCCATGGGATCCAGCGCTGCCCTTTGCTGGCCACAAGCACTCAGCTTGTGCTGTCCAAGAGCCTCTGTCCAGCCCTGCCCCAGAGAGCAGGATTTGCTTAAATCCTGCTCTGATTCCTTATCAGAGCTGGACTTCAGGGGCTGACACCACTAGAAAGCAGTTTGTTAGCATGGTCTCTGGACAGTCGCCTGAGATTATTTCATCTAAAATTAACTCATTTAATATCCACACACTTTATTTTGCTGCATGTCATTGTGGGGGGAGGGTGGGTGTTAACAAGCACAGAGTGAGGGGAATAAAGTTGCAAGAGAGAAGAATTTTGTGCATGAGAGAGAATTTTCTAACATATTAACATAGAGAAACTTGAAGAGGTTCATTATTTTTTCTCCCTGTACTCTTTGCAGAACCCTAGGGTCTTGAGTAGCGTAGGTGCTGTTCTGTTTACTGGAAATATATGCTGGCACATCTAAGCATAAAGAACTGAAACTGGCTGCAATAAGGCCTATATCAAATTCTAAGACTCTGTTAATGCCTTTTTGAGTAACTCAGTAAAAAGCTTATGCATTCTACAGCTCCCCTTTTAGGCACACAGAAGAACTGGAAAAGAATCAACAGCTGTTTCTGATACTCTAAACAGGCAAATGGCAAGGGTGGGGGGCGGTGTTAAAATGCACAGAAAGTATCTGAATACACAAGAAATGCCGTAAAAAGAGCCAAGACTCCTGAAGAATTGTGGTGTGTGTGATACAGAGAGGAGGAACTGGTCAGCAGGAACAGAAGTGACTGTGGGTGGTGAAAGTGATTTTATGAAACACAGCAATGTTTCTGAGAGGACATGTCCACCTAAGCACCAGTGGGTGCTGCACCCATGCTGAAGGCAGCTGCTGGATCACCTGTGACAAAACACGCATGAAAAAACAAGGAGGTGTTGACACCAGAATCAGGTCTCTTCCTGAGGGGGAAATGGGTGACTATCCTTAAAAGCTGAAGAAATATTGGCTATGTAATGCTATTGCAAAGTTATTAGATAACCTGTTGTAGAGGTTATTGATTGGATTATTTTATATCTTTTGGATTTTTTTCTTAGATTAAGATTGGTGAAATAACTCATTTTTTATTGCTTCATAATTCTCAATTCAACCAATACAACCAATGTTACCTTTTTTGAGGTTTAAAAAAATTGGTTTAATGTATAAAATTTTGGCCATTCCCATTTTTCATTGAACTCTTCCCTTCATGAAAAGATGGACAACATATTTGCACACTTCCTCCCTGAGTATAAGTATCTTGCAGTTCTTGCTACACAACTTAATATTCAATATAGCCCTTTATCTTAAAATGTTTTGATAAAACTGGCTTCAAACAGGATACAGGGAGGAAGAATTAGATGGTGTGCAAGTTAACAAGCTTCCTGACAAGAAACAAATGTGAACTGAAAACAAAGAAACTGATGAGACTTGCTGAATTCTCCAGGAATCAGTAGCATCTGTGTTTACCAACCCCAAAGCTGCTTTTAATGGTGGAGCATAAATGGAGCCAGATCAAATCAATCAATAATGTAATGATATGTCCTAAGCCTGGACCTAAACCACAATCTTCAATTTTGTGATAAAGCAGAAGGGATGCAGAGAGAAACACTTCATTGCTTAGACAAAACAGGCTGCATCACCTAAGTGTTCATGCTACTGCAAATACCAGTTTCTTCTTCATAATGACAGCTCCTTCACAAGTACAGCAATTCCAAAAAAGGCACTGGGTACAAATACTCTAAAAATGGAGACTTAAAAGCCCAGAAGATGACACATATTCCTCCTGTTAGAGTCCATTCCTGGTTTGGTAACATCACATTACTCAGAGTACTTCTCATTTTAAACCTGCTCCTTGGCCCAGATTCATGATTTGAGTGCTGGTATCCTACCACCAAAGAGTTGTATTAGGTCGGTGTGCAAATTAAGACAATAAATAAATTGTTTAGGACTTTTAAAGTTTTTCATTCTGTAATGAACTCGGGCTTGGCTCTGAAACAAACTGTAGGCTCCAGAATAGCAGTACCACCCCCTCATCCCCCAACATTCAGTTGTTGAAACCCCAGGACTGGAGGACACAGTAGGGATGGATCTGCAGAGCACATGGTGTTCCCAGGCCTGCAAGCTGCCATGCTGCAGCACAACTCACCAGCTCAAAACCCAGAGCAGCACAGCTGTTCCTCTTCACACTTGGTAGGCTTAGCAAGCCAGCAAACTGCCAGAAAGTAGTTACACACCTCTCACAAGATCACCTAGTGTCTCTCACTCACTCTGTTTCTCACCATTTTTTCTTTTCCTGTGATTACTCTATAACGTGACAATGTGGTTTCTCTGAGCTCAGGCAGTAGGCAGACCCAAGATGACAGTTCAAAAGAAAGAAAGAAAGAAAATAGCTGACAAAAATTTGGCCAAGCGAAAACTGTGAAGAACATAATGAAAACAGTTAGGAGCATACCTTCCTCATTCTTCCTGTTTGGTGCCTGAGGGTCTACAGCCATTCCCAGCTTACTTAGCCACCTGTGTTTGAAACAGAGGGAACACAGACTCAGGGACACTCACATGCTCTTCAGACTGAGTTTTGCTCCTTTCAGTTGGGTTCTACATCACCACATCTGTTTTCATTAGCCTGATGACTAAATGTCAAAGTCTCTGTTTCTTAGATCATTTTCTAGAAAGGCACCAGTTACCTCTATATTAATATTCCCTGTAGTTAACAGGATTAGTTGTCTGGGACATTTTTTCTTGATACTGAAAAAAGGTACTACTGATGACCCAGGAGTCACATTTGTGTAAGCTAAAGTCTTTGTGCTGTAACACATGTCAGTGAATTAGTCCAGCTGTTGAGGTGTCATCTTTCACCTGAGATGAAGAAAAAGGCATGGGAGCCTCAGAAGATGATGTCACCTGCCCTGGAAAAATCTATTGCAGCACAGTCTGCACCACTTGAAACCAAACATTTGATCACAATACATCACATTTTTCAACTTGCTATGTACTTTTGGTTTTAGTAAGTCTCACTTCCTGTGTTGGTTTATGCTATAACCGGAGTGTTTTTCACTTATCTTCCTAGGTGGCTGCATTCTTCCGGTGCTGGAAACATTCCCTAGTTATACTTTTTGTATATTATGTTTGTCTGTAGGTCGTTTAGATCTATCCACATTTTAAGTAACTAACAACTGAAAAAGCTCAAGCTTTTAAGATTAAAACTCAAGGCGTTTATAGAGAAAGTATGAAGGGCAGGAATTCATTGCTGGAAAAAAACATTTTGTTTGATTTTGGTTCTACTAAGGCGACAGGGAATTTGCTAGTAAGACCAGCATCAAAGTAACTGCACTTCTAGACTGCAGTATGAGCAATAGAGCCACAAACAAATCAGAAAAACAAAGTTTCATTTCTCTAAGAGTGGTCTATAGACTCTTTTTTGACAGCTAATCCTAACAGAACGATTTTTTAAATGAAATTCCACCTTAACAAGGAAAAGATTTGCAAAAAAATTTCTAGGACTTCATTCATGATGAGGGCAGACGAGTCACTAATTATTACTATGTACAACTGGCCAGCTAAATGCATGCAGACAGTCAGCACGGCTTTACTTTTAATGTGTGCATGACAATAGCAAATACACGATAAATTAGGGAAACAAATGACTGTGTTAATAAATCCAGTGTTGATTTAATAGAGATATATGTACAGATATATGCATATATTGATATATTCACGAAGAGTTACAAAAGGTCATGATCCATCAAGCATTTATGCACGCTAGTAACTCGACACACACAAATGCTCCAGTGAGTTCAGTGGAACCATTCACACGTGTATTTGCAGGACTGGAGCCAAGAGAACAGATGTCTTTTAGTCTGTTTCGACATATGCGTGAGTATGCGTGTACTTTATGTATTAAATGCATGTATTTTGTACTTTGCCAAGGAAAACATCATCAGTTGCAACAGTGGGGGGTTAGTACAGCATAGTGCAGGCTGCTCTAACACTAGGCTACCTAGCTTTAAGCCAAAATGAAATTTAATCAAGAAGTGGAGAGTTTGAACAAAATCATTCCAGGGGCATAAGAGCTAAGACACCTGCATAGATTTCAATCACTGACTCACAGAAGACTAAACATTTTTCGCATGAGAATTTCCAGCTGGGCTCCAAACGGGCTGTTAGCACTTACTAATATCCTCCATTAGCTCTAATTTTCATTCTCCATACGTCCTTCCATCTCTTCTCTCATAACCAGGGTTACCCTCTCTACTGAAATACTCCAGTCCAGCTGTCCCTCATTCTCAGTCATCCCTGTGCTATCTGCCTCAGGATCTTGCCACTCCATTCAGGAGCTCTGGTGGGAAATGCAGGAACACCGAAATGGATGGTTATCTCCCCACCAGAATGCTCCATGCTGCTCCAACTCGCAAACGACAACAGATTCTTTTAATCTATATTTCTTGTAGGCATCTGTAGAGTACATATTTATTAATACATACCTATGTACATACACTACTATAACATTGTACATTTCTATATCTATACATCTTTCAGAAGGTCACACACATTCTCTCAACCTCTCTCTTTTTCTATTGTGGTAAATATGTATGAGGTCTCTCATTTATAGGGAGAATGACTAGTTATGCCCTGTGAAAAATCACACAAAGTTCACCAATAGATTCACGATTAAAATCCTGACCTGACTATTGTAGGAGCTCTCTTCCCATTTAAATTGTGCTGCTTTGTATCCAGTATTTGGCCATTTAATGCAATAGCACAGAGAACAGACTGCAATCTGAAGTAAAAAGGGCAAAGATATGAGACATATCTAAATCAGCCAAATTTGGATCAGTAGACAAGAATATCTTTCTGATAGCTCAGTGGTTTCTAAAATGGCAGCATTCATGTCCATTTTTACTTCTTCCATTGAGAGCTATTTGGTTGTTAATCATCTGGACATTTGTGGAAAGAAAATTTCAGACCTGCCCTGAGGATCATTCAACTACAGCACAGTTGGATACTGAAGTTAACACTAATTTACATTAAAGAAACAGACCTTTCTACCCATCTAACCCTCCTTATTAGCTGCTATGATACTCCGAAATCAGAAACTGTTATATTCGAGTCCTAGATCCCTTCTGGGACTTTTCCCTCTCTTTCCTTTCTCCCCTCACTTTCTCCCAGGTGCTGTACTTGCCATCAGATCTTAGCACTGCTCTAACAGAAAGGCATTTATACCAGTCAATGTTGGGAAGATTAGTATCAAAATTGGGCTAATTACGTGATTCTGATTTCAATTATAATTAGTGAACAAAGAGCAATAGTTTTCTTCTACTTAGTGACCAGAAAAATTAGACTCAGTAATTCCCCAAATAACTTTGTCAACGACTGCTTGACAGTGAAAGAATGAACCTTCAAAGGGTGTTCTCAGGCATGAGACAGGATGAAACATGACCAGCCGCTCCTACTTACGTGTTCATTTCCAGAACATTTTCTGCCGCAAAATAAAATGTCTTGATCTGTGGGTGGCTGATCTTAATAGCACTTTAGGAAAAGAAAAATATAAGAGATATGAAGAAAAATAATTTCCATAAGAAAGAAGAAATAATAGCTGAATGAATTATTTAAAATATTTATTCACTCCACTGCATTAATCCAGATTAGCTTGTCCATCATTACAGATTTTTCTTTAAAACACTAGTCTATTTTTAGCTCATTTCCTGGGCCACACACTATTCAGAGAGTATAAACTACAGGAACTAAAAAGGAAGGGATAAAGAATAAAACAAAGTCTTCCATTATTTCATTACATAATTCTGTTGCCTTCTCATACCACAAATACTATGTGCAGTTTTGCTTCCTCCAGCTCTGAGATGTAAAGCAAACTTGAAAAATGTTGGAAGAAAGCACCAGTAGTGACCCAAGACATGGAACAGCTTCTGTGTGCTGTGGTCAGTCAGGCTAAGACCCCAAAGCATGGAAAACTGATGGCTGAGGGAAGGGATATGTGACACAGCAAAATCACAAGCGGCACACAGTGAGTGAACAGTGACTGACTCTTCTGACTTCTCCATCAGAAGAATGAAGGCTTTCTCTTGAGGGACACAATTAAAACCATGCTGCACTTTATAACTTTGAACAGTGACACCTCTCCAAACCTTTGAAGTGTACTCAGAAGCAGCTGGAAGTCAGTTCTGCATATGGCGTTTGGAGAGAATATTTTTAAATGTGCAGCCCGGTACAGAAAGTATTAATTCCCTGCACAACTAAAGGCTTCAAGTACAGCCCAAGTTGCACCACAGCAGCCTAAAGAATAGTCCAGGCTTGGAGGGATGCAGCATTACTTGCACCACTGCTGACCTCCTCAACTAAGAGGGGGCATCTGAGAACTACAGTCTACTCATAACCAGCAAATGAAAAAAAAAGGAGAAGCAAAAGAAAGCATTTGGCACACTCATCCGTTTTTGGTTTTTTTTTTT
>VZRH01007408.1:487531-528299 GCA_013397555.1 Urocynchramus pylzowi
TGGTTTTAGCAAAGCACATCTGGCAGAGATTTTTCAAAAATATTTTTGCAATATGGTTTTCTTTCAGTAGCTCAATTAATATCTCATTATTTATACAACACAAAAGAACTCCCCATAGCTTCACTGTCAAAGACTACTGAGATTCATTCCTTGCAATGTTGTAAAAATCATGCAAAACTGGGAACAAGAGATAAACTTACTGCTTTTTTTTGCATTCAATTGCTCGATCCACGCTGAAGTCTGGAAGTCTTATAAATCCTTCTGCTTTTTCAGCCTTCCATAAAAGAAAAAACAATTAAATATCACCACATCAACCAACTGGTAAACTAGTAGACTCCAATGGTGAATAATATTTAACATGCAAGTGCTTGTTTTTGACAGCTTTTTATACTGTGAAAATATATGCTCATCACCATGGGGACAGATTAACGCCTGATGAAATATTTCTATACCAGCTAAATTTGTGCAAATCTGGGGTACTGGAAAGCCACCACTCCTCTTGGTGCAAGTGGCAGAGTGTAAGCATAGATTTTCTTGACTAATAAGGATGAACAAGGGTTATATCATCTGTTCAGGTCTGGATGGCACCTACAATCTCAAAGGTGGGTTTGTGCCATGATACAGCATGTGTGTATCTTACACAGACGTGTAATAGCAGCACATAAAATGACCAATGTATTGCTGAAAAATACAATTCAGAAGTGCCCCAAGATGATTCTAAGTAGAAATGGAGGAGGGTGTCCCCTGTGTAATTGCAGCATGGACCATTTTGCAGGGTCAATTATACACAAGCAAGGCAGAGGCAATGCAGGCTGCTCCCATCCCACAAGGGGCAAGGGGATCACCCCACGCAGCTGAGTTCTGTGGTTAAAAACTGCAGACCTGCCTCAGAGGGCTTTGGTCACCCAGCTATCACTACCCCCAGAAATTTGCAGGCATGGTATAACAGGTAGCAATATCCAGGCAGACATTTACATTTACATTTACATTTACATTTACATTTACAGTACCCTGTTTATATCCAGTCATCCCTTTCTGCATGCAAGGAGCTCTACTGAGCATTGACGTCTCTGCTCTCAGTCAGCAGGACTCTGAGTCAGAGCTGAAAAACTGAAGTGACAAGCCTCAAATCCCTGTTTGTGCTGCCTGAAACTGAAACATCTGAAGCAGAAACATCTTTCTTACTACATCTATTTACCTACACCTGGTCATCTGCAATAAGATTAGGAGTCCTCCTAAGATGCACAATATGTAATGTAGACAAAAGCCTGTAGGACATAATGTCAGGAAAAAATGTACTTTCCAAAACACAGAGTGCTCATTCCTGAATTACATTTTTGCTGCTCCCAGCCATTGCTAGTAGACACATTAAAATTCTGAAAATGTACACTGAGTTAAAGCAAGTAAAATACACACAACAACTACAAAGGCAGAGGATAAATGAAGATGACTGACAGTATCTCAAGTCTCATTATGCATGAATATGACGAGACTATAAAAAGATGTTCATCAAGACAAGTCTTTGAGCTTTAATGCTTGGAAGTATGAATCTCCAAGAACTGAAATATTGGTGCAGAATGGTTACTTCAGTGGGTGGCTTCCCCTCACATCTGCGTATCTGTTCTTTGGTATACAATAAATCATGGCCTAACCATCATTCCTGTCATTTGCATGTATTAAACATTCATGTGAGAAGTTTATATTTCACATCATCACCAATAAATGGTTTTGCTGCTCCAAGACACAGACACAGCATCAGTGGAAGGGGTTTTTCTTGTTTTCTTTCAGTACAGGAGAAAAAAATTATTTTTTACATCTGGGCTGAAAAACTTTAATTTTGTAATATTTGTATGAAAAAGTGCTAATTTGCTACTGTGGCCTTTTAACACCCTCTGATTGTATTTGTATCCATAAAACTTGTTTAGTGACTAGCTCGGGGAGCTTTTGTTTCCAGTCCATAGATTGGAATTTCATGAGCTTAAAATCATTGAGATAAAATAACAACTAACTAAACCTAGTGTTACCATCCCAGGTCCATACTCTATTAAATATATAGGGAAGAGAAAATAAATACTGGTGAGTAATGAAGGAGCACTATTCTTGTGCTGTACTGTACTAAAGGCAGAGATTGTATTGTCCAGCATTTGTGTTCCAAATAGATGATCACTAACTGGATCTGGAACACTGAAATTCCTGTTTAATTCCCAAGACCAATCTGAGAATACCATGAACCAAACTCAAAAAAGCTGTCCATGAGGTACAACAATTGCACACACTGCTGGATAAGAAATGCATACAATGCCAGCTGCTTCTCTGTAGTAGGAATCCATATTCCCAGTTCAAGAAAAAGTTATCCATGAGACTCTTGGTGAAGGAATATACCCAGGTGCCCACACAGCAATAAATCTGTGGCCTGGGCTGGGTAAGCCATCAGGTGGGTGAATGGGTGACTCAGGTCTGGGACAGGTTTGGCCTTTCTTCCATGTTTTGAACGCAGTTACAACTCAGCCAATTCTATCTATCAGTGCAGTGACCACTGGTCTAGACTGCACCCTATAAACAGTTTAGAGTGCTGCAAAAGCACTCCTGGGGGGATAAAGTCCATGAAATGTCACTAGATAAGTAATTGTTTCTACTGTCAATGTACAAAAGTGTTTGAGTGTTTGGATTTTGTGTTGGACTAGTGAATTAACAGCACCCTAAAAGCCAGTGTGGATACACTCACCTGGAACACTCCCACCCATGCAGATACAGAATTCGGACTTGCACCACTGACTTAATCCACCAGTAATTTAGATAGATTCCTTTATCAAAACTAGGGCAGCTCCCTCTAAATTACTAATGATGATAGGTCTGTAGGCCTTGATTTCAGTACTATAATTTTAACAACTGTACAACAAAGAAAACCCTTACTTCTTATGCAGTATTTGGCCTGTTCCAGTTGGTAAAAGATTATGTTCTCACATACACATTCTCTCTCAATGCATTCAGATTTTATACTAATTCTTTCTGTGATTTCATATTTCTTCATTAAAAAAAAAAATGTTTCATTTTATATATGAGTGAAATACTCTATTTGTACACATCTAAAACATGCCATCTATGTAACAGAAAAGAGGGGTTTGATGGGTATGTAGCTCCATAATTATCAGGAAAAAAAAGAAAGGAAAAAAGAAAAAAAAGTCACTAAAAATCTTAAGGGTTTTATTTCAGTCAGCAAATAGAATTCCAAATAAATCCTAGGAACATAACATGTGGAAGTGATCTTTTCAGTAATTCTTGGGATAAAAATGACATTTTAAAACATTTAAAGCATATAGAAATCCTAAGTGCTTTCTTTCTTCAAAAATGTTTTCTTTAACATGACTTTAACATGGCTTTAACATGCTATTATTTAACTCACACGTTTCACTCAAGATTCCTTCAGATTTGGATGTGAAACTGTAAAATAGCCCTAAAAAACTCAGATACAAATAACCTTGACCTATTTTCTACTTAATCAGAATGTTTAAAAGAATAAGCTGTTATCTCTTGTGGGTTTTATGGAGGTTAGCCTAACATAAATCTGTGCTTTTGCTATTCCAAGTTGTAGAAAAATAATTTCATTAACAACAACAGTCTCTGCAAATTCTTGTGGCAAAAAAAAAAAGAAAGTAGCCATTTTCTTCACAGGAAAAGCTTTGCACTCAAAAAAAAAAAAAAAGAAATTATTTATGAAACACAATGCATGAATCCAATGAAAGAGGCTAATGTCCTTTTGAGCTTGCCTCAATATGTTATCTAAATGTTGTGGCTTTAAGAGATTTAGTGAGTCAATTAAAGTGAGTGTAATGTTGCAGCAAGATTTTAAAAAATAGTGCTAGAAAATGAAATAGCTTGTTATTGTGGAAGAAATCCAATCTGCAAATCAGGGTAGTCCTCATGGCTTCATCAGTGCTTCAGCACTGCCCCCAGAAGACGCTATGGATGTAGGAGGAGCAATTCAGCATTTTAGTCTTTTTTTCTCTCTGCCAAGTACACCAGTGAGGCATCCTATAGAACTGTGAATAATTTGTGTAAGATATTGGGCCACAGGTCCCCAAGCCTCTCAGCTCAATCAGCTTACATCAATGACTTTTTCTCATCCACATAAGCAGCTATTACAACTCAAAGGTAAAAGATTTTTCTTTTAAAAGACTGTAATTATACAGCTTCCAGCTAAGCTGTTGGAGTGAGGACCAATTCAAATGCAGTGAATGAGGAAAAAAAGTACAAAGATAAATAGTGACAGTAGATCACAGCCTGCATATCTTTAATTTTATATTTACATTTCTTTTCAGCTGAATCCCCATGACAACCACCATTAAGACATTCCACAAAAATCTATTTCAACTCTATTTAGAAAACCAGTCAAGCTACCCTAAAGACCCACCAGACAGAGACATTTAGTCCTCTGTCCCATTCCAGCCAACACTGTCCAATACAGTCGAAACAAGCACAAAGAGCCAGGAGCCTGGGATTACATTTGACAATCCTCCCCCACCACCCCTCTTCCTATGCAGTAGTACTAATTCCCTCTGGGGTTTCAGTATGAGAATTGAAACAGCTAAAGGGTCAGGCAGGATCACAAACTGTACTATTTAAACACTTGTCTTCAAGGCAGCTGCCTAAAGAGAGCGGTACCAAAAGAAAAAAAGAAAAAAAAAAAACAAAAAAAACCACAAAACAAAACAAAACAAAACCACAAACAAACAAAAAAACTCTAATGAAGAGCTGTTGCCCAAGGAGTCCAGTGTTCTTGAACACACCCAGAAATTCTGACTGCCAGATATATTTTCTGACATGTCCTGTGTTTTCATTGCAAAACCAACCCTTCCATGCTTCCTCCTAGTCCAAACAGCTTCCCCTCCCCAGACTGGGAGTGCTTCCATGCTGCAAAGAGAAGTTTACTTGTCTCATGTTTTATAGAAAGAAGAAGGTTGTGTGGGAAGAGGTTCCAGGGCAGCCTACCCAAGCCTGGGCCCTGACCTCAGCTAGCTCATCAAAAATTTATTCAGATTTGCTTGTGTTCTCTGGCTTTCTTTCAGTGAAGGAGAAGCTTGACTCTTAGGGTGTCTGATCTGCTATTGCTGACCTGTTTATTACTTTTAGTCTTTTGGGCTGTGGCATTCACAAAGTATTTTATGTTAAATTAAAGGAAATATCAGCTGCAAATGTCACAACAAGTGTCCTATATCATGTGTCCAAATCTGCCTCTCATGAGAGCCCCAGAGCCAGAGTTGCTTGAAGGAAAATTAAGCCAGAGTGACAGAGCTTCAGAGGCACATGAAGACAAACTTGACCAAGAAGATGATATGCAGATGAGGTTATCTACCCAAATCCAGGATAATGCATGTTCCCATACAAATTCCACCCACTCGCTATTTTCTCCATCTCCATTAGAAAAAAGGTCCAGCACCCTGTTGCTATGCTACAGTTGCCACTGTCTGGTTTTCACACAGCCACAAACAAACCAAGCTCATTTCTCACCAGAACCAAACTGGTCAAGCAGAGCTACAGGCAACCAGTGTGCCCCAATCCAGTTCGACATCAGCCCCACTCTTTCATCACCACCTTTGGCATCAGCCCCTGTAAAAGGGCTGGTCACAGGAAGCCTCGGGCATGTGAGAAGCAGGACTCCTCTTCCAACAGAACTTTAGACTGTCATCTTGTACAGTCCCTTGGGACCAAGAATTAACTTTACTGAAGACAGTAGAAGTGCAGGCAGTCCTAATGCCAGGCGAGAGACTTGTTAAACAAGCAAGTGAATGTGTCACTGCTATTTCTCCTTCATCAATCTAGTGGGAATATCTGGGTCTAATTGATCTCACATACAACTCTGAGCATGCCTCTGGTCTCAAGTATTAAAGAGAGCAGGCCTTAGCAAAGAACACTTCTCCTCCTTTCCAACCCCCACAGTTACTGCATTCTGCAAACACTGATTGAATCTATAGTTACATAGAGGCTGCACTTTAAGCTGCCCAAAGAAACCTTGAGTTTTTTTAACATAAAACAGTGTGTGAGAGTTGGCAGAAGTTGAAAGAAAAGAGGTGCTACAGGCTAGCATGCTAAAAGCACAACTGTGATAGGTGAGAACTCAGGGTAACACAAGACAACAGTATTTTGAAGCCACATGAGCTCTTCAGAGGAAATAAAATAAACTAGAATGAGGCTGCCACTTATTTTTCAGCCTTGTTTTTTGGGGACAGTCAGTGACAGTCAGGAAGTAGGCACGGACTAAAAGGATGAGTGCTGTCTAGGAGCACTGGAAGCAGCATGATCATGGTTTCTCTGGATCTCAGGAGTGGAATTTAACCAGGCCAGAACAACTGAAGGAAGTGGAGGAATTTGCCCCCCTCCCCCATCACTCTTCTTTTCCCAGAGGCAAACTTTTCCTGGTCTTGCCTTTTTTACTTCCTCCCATCTTGATTGCTCCTTAGGATTATTCCTTTCTGATATTTTCTGTGTCTAAAAAGTCATGTCAGCCAGCCAGCTCACCTTTCTTAAATCTGCTTGGCCAGAAGTACAAGTGCAAACACAGATTCAAAAAAGCCAATATTAATAAGGTTTTGCAAGGTATTAGTGCTGCTTATTGGTATAATTGTCTCGCCATGTCTTTCAAGCAGAGATATTGTAAGCATCAGAAAAAAAAAGTGCCTTTTTAAAACTTTTTTTTACCAATTTTTCTATTTTTTGTTTCTTTCTATTATGCATGTATTTGACATAGTCTTGAAAGGAATCTATATCAAACTACCACAACATCATAAAAAACAACAGCCCAAGACCAGCAGAGTTGCTTTCCTTTTCCCCAAAAAGAAATAGTTAATATCATCTTGAAGTACCATTTAAAGTTTTTATTTGGATTTTAAAAAATCAAACAAAAAAAATATCTCTCTCACACACAAGCAAACAAACACCCCACAAAAAAACACTAACGCTATACCCACAACTGAAGGGAGAATGTGAAATAGTCTACATGAGTAAAGCTTTGTGTAAGATATGAGGATTTTTTTAGTGGCTTAAACTATTGTATTTTTTTCCTTGAAACAGTTAGCAAAAATTTTGATGGGGATTATTTGATGGCAGTGGAAATTAACAAGTGGAAATCATCCAGATTGCCTTTGATATTTTTTTTAAATGCTCTAAGAATTAATAAGGGTTCCTTTAAGCTCTCATCCTTTGCTGTGGTTGTAATATGCTGATTTCCAGAACAGCTGCTTTGCATTTAAGGAACCTCATGCCCCTCCACAATTTGACACTGAAGCTGCTGAGTTTCAACCTATGTTTTGGCTGGCATACCCTAATTCTCTTCATACCCTAATTCTTAGATCTGTCACTCCATCATTTGAATGTGATAAGAGCTTTTTAGCAGTAAAAGTGCCAGACAGCAAAGTGAAGAGAATAACTATATCTGAATCTTCCTAGGATGGGCAAGACTCTCTATCTGCCCAGAGAAATGCCAGCTGCCCGCTACTATTTGGACCAAAAAAACCACAAAACAAACAAACAAACAAACAAGAAACCAAAACAAACAAACAAACAAAACCCCAAAAATAAAAAGCCAAACAAACAAAACCAAAAAACAAACAAAAAAAATAAAAAAAAGGAAGAAAGGAGGACAAAAATTTAAATAGAAAAAACAACAAATAGAAGAAAAAAGAAAAAGAAACCAAGCAGACAAGCAGAATAAACTCAGTGTGGAAGGGGATGGAAAGAGAAATAGGACAGGAGAGACATTTCTGAAAATTAAATTAATAAGAAGTGAAGAAGCATTCCTGTTTTGGGTTTTGACAATAAATGTTTGCAAATTGCCTATACCCAGGAAAACATTTCTCAAATTCAAATGCCACCAGAGCCGTTAAAGAACAGCTCTTTACAGGGTGAAACAGACAAGTTAACATTTCACAAGTACCTGCTGAACTAGAAAACACATCATTTTCTTCATATTTCAAATTCATATAGACACTTCCCAGACAACAAGAAGGGTCAGGGCTGAGAAATAAACCCACCAGGGTGCACCTAAATTGTGACCCTGGGTTCCCTTCTCTCAGTCCCAGCAGATGCTGTTTGTCTGGCACCCAGAGCTGGCTGCACGCTGTACTCACCAGCTGACTGCTGTACCAATACAGCGATGACTCCTTTAGCACACACCAGAACTTTTTCCATTTGTTGCCAATGAAAGCTCCTTTTTCCTTCTTTTTGTAGAGCCATCCTTGGCAATCGGCTTGCCCCAGCTCTTTGCACGATATCCTCCGTCGGCTCATTATAAAGAACCCTGTGCCATTAAAAATACAGTGTTGTGCTTGCTTAAAACTGCATTACCAGGAAAGATGCTGCTGCCAATTAAGGATATCATCCTTACTTAGGAACCTCAGCAAGTCATCCAAGCATATCTTAAAATATACTTAGAAGTCATTCAGTATTATAATGGCTGTGACAGCAACACACATTCATTTGAAAGGCTTGCTGATGTTCAGAAATAAAACAGTAAGCTATAGATAATGCAGATACTAATTAATGCTAAGATAGCCATACACGAGTTTTTGTAAATTAAAAATACAGCCTTTGATCCTTTTAAGGGAAGCATGCATATATTTTCCCTCACACAGCTGCACTGAAAAGAATTCATCTATTTAAGTCAGCTAGAGAAAACTATTATGCCAAGTACATGAAAACCACTAGTGTGTATGTCTGTGCAGGCAGCTAATTCTACCTCACAGATTTCCAGCTTTGATTCAATTAACATACCACAAGGATTTAGTCCAAAGGAACAGCCCGTTGTCATTTTTCTCAGAATCGGTGTAAGAATCAGTGGACTTAAAAAGCAGCTTTTCACCAGATGAGCAGCAGTACAAAATCCTCACCCTCCCAAGAATAAGACATACTAAGAAAATAACAAAAGAGGAATCCAGGAGAGAAAAGAAAAAACAATCTCTCATTACCTTGACTTTTCTTTTTTGCCTTCTGACGCAAAGGAACCTGTAAGAAATGCAGGAAGGAAAGAAAAGAGGAAATTTCAGATTGTGTTGCAACATTTGTGTAGAAAGGGGAGGGGGAAGCTAGAGAAGGACGTGGTGGTGATGCTGGTGGTATATGCAGGATGGAAACACATAACCCACTCACTGCTGAAGGGACGTTAGCAGCTGAAGCAAAAAACGTGTTAATTAAAATTGATGTGTATCTAGTTGAGCAAGAGCAAACACAACCCTATTACATGTGTCTATCTACTACTGCTTCCTGTTTCACATCCACAGGCAGCTTCTACTTTGCTGTGTGTGCCTGAATTGTATTCTGTGTTTTGAAGTTAAAAAATAGAAGTTAAAACTCCAGCATTTTAATGCTTCATTGGGCTCCACAAGGGAGATTTACAAACATGGGGACATTAAAATACATGCCAGATGACTGGTAGTCATTTAGCTCATTCTAAGAAATCCTGAAAAATAAAAAAAAAAATTATCTTCACCTTTGCCTTTTTTATTTAATGCAGAACATGTATTTTTTTTTCTCCGTTAAATAGTTTCATAATATTTTGTAAGGAAAAAATCACACAAAATATATGGAAATTTAAGTCACTGCAAAAATAACACAATTGAATTTATTTACGCATTTGCAGTCTACACATTTAATCCTGCATAAACACATAGAAAACAAAACTAAAAGAAGACCACAGAACAAAAAAGGAGGTAATTGAAAATGGAAAGTATGGCTTTTGGAGCAAATTGTCTCCAGACAACCTGGTTGGTTGTGTGATTGCGAACAAAGTACTTGACTTCTCTTTGCCTCAACCTTTCTTTCTCTAGTGTGGGAACTAAAGCATTCACTTTTTTCTATTTTTAGGAAGAGTTTGAAGCCCCCAGATGGCAAACCCAGTATAAAGTGATGTATGATTTAATATGCTGGCCACAATGTTGCTATGCAAAGCCTCTAGCTACCTGATCCGCTGCAGAGCTACGCTGTGAACATCCCTAATGCAGCCCCTCCGCCTCGCCAGGCAGCTTCCCAGGAAAACAAAACCCCATTTCACATCGCTCTTGAAAAATTTGATGGCTCTTCTCACAGGCAAATTAAAGGTGAGTAAAGCTAGACCCTCTGCAAACAATGATAGAAGAGCCCACTGTCACCAGTATTTACAAGAGTGACAACTTTCTGAAGCAGGGGTCTCTGCAGCGTGTACCACAGGGCACAGAGCCGTGTCTCGCAGTGCTGTGCTTATCCAGTGCCTGTTTGACATGACCTGAACAACACTCTCGTGGGAGGCTTCACCAGGCATGAATAATCCCAGACTCCTGCTTCATCACTGAGTATTCTTTTTTCCTTTTTCCCTTATTGTTTTATTTTTTTTTAATTCTACCACTGCCTCTCTCTCTGACTGTTCTCCATGACAACACACAAAAAAAAAGCAATAAGAAAACATATCAGCTCTATTAGAGATTCTGTTATATTTCCCCATCCTTTTCATGTCTTCATTCCAAAGAAACCTACGCCCTATTTAGGATACATGGAAATAATGTATGGCCTTAGAGAATCAATGGGTCATACAAACTAATTGCTTTCCTTCAGAGTTATCCAAAATTATATTAAGAAAAACAGATATGAATCAGGTCTCCTGGCCCAAAAACTATGTAGTAAAGCAACATCACATCTTTGCCATGGCACTATATTTGGGTCATTCCATCTCTAACCAATATAAAGTCACAAAAAAAAAGAGCGAGACAGGATGTGGCTCTCTCTGCACAACTGAGGAGGAAGCAACCTTTCCACTAACCTTGTTGATGATCTAAAGAATAATAGCATGGTCTATTGCTCATGTGTCAGGAAAGAGTTAATACCCATGTTACGTAAGACATCCGTTGGGGCCCACTTCATATCAGACTGAGGCAAAAACTGATCACCTAGTAAGAGCTTGGGCTAGCTAAAATAATTTGCAAATTTATGTATATTATTCTGCAGCAATGATGGTACCCTGCTGCAAGTTGATAGGGGTGATGAACAAACCCTCTTTTCTTCATATATTGTGGGAGGAGTTGGGAAATTAATGGTTGAAGGAAGAGCAGTCCCTCTACAGCCAGAACTGTATTTAGTTTGCCTGGATAAAATCAGTGGTAAATCTCTAACAAAATAACTGATAAATGAAATTTTTTTTTTAATTAAGATACATTTCTCATTATATTTCCAAGTATTCCAGAAAATTGAGGTAAATTTTCAACAAGTTAGCACTAAGCCTGAAATTCGGCAACTTCTGGTTGTGTTTTAGTGCTGTTCAGAAACCCAGTTTCAACCTAAAAAAAAATATGTGTTCTGTTCCACACAAGAGAAAGCTCTTATCCCCAAATGCAGCAGTAAAATGCAGCATGATTCACAAAATTGCCTTCTCAAATTTTGTTGATCTATAAACAAATAAAAACAACCTCTTTCCGCAAAGCACAGTGTTTGGAGTCAGATAGATACTTTATGAAATAAACAGTTTTCAGTAAAACTGTTTTCATCTCAAACCAATAGAAAACTTATATTTAAATGAATCTACCACAAAATTCATAAAATGTCTCACCAGCACAGTTTGGATTCAATTTTCCATGAGAATACAACACATTAGCAAGTCTCTAGTGGCAAACCATTTTTCAAGAAGTGAATTAAAGTTTCCTTCACTGAAAACTCTTTTATAAAAAAGTTAATAATCTTTTATATCAGTGGACCTGGGCAAACCTTGATTAAGAGATGCTTTTAAGTTTCACTCTTCTAGAGATTCTTGCCAGTGCAGAGCAAAGAGAAAACTGTGGAAGGCAGAGTTGTTACCAATAAAACAAGGGGTATAGCAGCTGTTACAGACACGAATGTACTGTAACTAGCAGTCATAGCCACTGGAACAATCTGAAACTAAACCAAATGTCATGATTTTGCATTTAATAATGCTGGATATTTTTCTATAATTTTCAATTTCCTAATGGGAAGTGATTTATTTCATTATCACAGGTCCAACTGAAAAACAAGCCTAGAACATCAGATGTATTTCTATTTCTTCTTATCAAGGGAAATCTGAGAGCAGTAGCTCTCAGAAAGCTCTGGGATAACTGCAAAACCTACACTTTTGTGCAAGACTGGTAATTGAGAGTAGGTTTTAATTACTTTAGTAGTCTTTGGTTTGCTAAGGACTGAACAGGATGGGCTAGTGATCCTGCAGAACAACACCACAGACTTCAAACTTGCTATCTGTTACTCCTCCACTTGGCAAACCCACCATGAGTGAGTTGCAAAGAAACCTGTACAACTGTGCATTGTTCATTGCCACTTCTGGGCCAGGCAGGCTCCAGTGATGATTCTCCAGTATGAGAGAAATGACAACTTCAGCAGAGGCTTCTGTCAGTCCAGATGTCCTATTTTTCCACAGAATCACAGTATGATTAAGACTGAAGGGACTTCAGGAGGTCATCTAAGTCCACTCCCCACCTGCAACTGGTTTTCCAGGACCGTTTCTGGATGGCTTTTGCATTTCACCGAGCATGGAGACACCCCACTCTCTCTGGGCAACCTGTGACAGTGCCCAGTCACCCTCACAGTAAAAAAGGTTTTGTGATGTTCAGAGGGAACCTCCTGTGTTTTGGTTCGTGTGCATAACTCCTAGTCCTGTCATTGGGCACCACTGAAAAGAATCACAGAATCATTAAGGTTGGAAAAGACCTTTAAAATCAAGTCTGACCATCAACTTAGCACCACCACCATGTTGGCCATTAAACCATGTCCTCTTCTTTGCGTCCTCCCTTCAGGTATTTATGCACATGGGTAAGAGCCCCCCTGAGCCTTTTTTTCCAAACTAAACAGTTCCAGTTCACTTAGTCTTTCCTCATATCTTAGATGCTACAGTCCCTTAATTATTCTTCTGGCCCTTCATTGGGCCTATTTGGCATATCATGTGTCTCTTATATTGACAAGTCATTCCAGGGGTGGCCTCAGTGCCACTGAATAAATTATGACCTCCCTTGACCTGCTGGCAATATTTTTGTCTGATGTAGCCAAAGATACCATTTACCTTCTTTGCAGCATGGGCACATTGTTGGCTCACGATGTCCACCAAGATTCCCAGGTCCTTCTCTGCAAAGCCACTTTCCAGCTCTGTGGCTCCCAGCATATACTGGTTTCCCTTAGCAGTATCATTTGTGCTCAAACGGAATAACAACAGGGGACAGGAGTCGGAGGGTTGGACACGCTTTGGCAGTCTCTGCCCAACGTCCTGAATCCTGGCCCCTCCCAGGCAGCAAACACCTCTGGATGGTTGGTCAGGCCTACAGATGGGTCCTTTGTCCCTTGCAGCAGGGAGTCACACACTGCAGGGTCTCACCTTATCTTCCTGGCAGACCTGCATGGTTTACAGTCAAATGAACCACATCCTTTGCTAGGGGACACATATGGCTCCTCTTCAACTATGAGGGCAGTCAACCTGTTCTTAGATGAGGTGGGAGCTTCCTCTTGATACAAGAAGTCATCAACTTCCATCCTTCCAGTTTTCCAGAGGTTTTTCTCAAAGGTATTTCTTACTTTGATAGAGGGCATAGACACTGCCTGCTTCTCCATTCCAGGTGGGGAGTGGTGGTCTTCACACTGTTGTGTCTCAGAGAAGAACCTATCTCTCTCCCTTCCACCTTCTCTGATGCTGCACAGTTTGCACACTTCCTCCTGAACCTCCTCCACTTCCCAGCACAGCTCCTTCAAGAGGGTCTGCAGGGCTGAGAGACATCACCCTTGGCCTCAGGGAGAGGTTCCTGACACCCCCTGAAGTCTGGGACTTGGAGAGCTGCAGCCGCTCTGTGTGGAAGCCTCTGCCCTAGCACGGACAGCTGTTTCTACACCTTCTGGGGAAACTGAACCTGTTACCACCATGTCTAAGACTGCTACAGCCCCACAGTTTCAACAGAAGCCCCCTTATTTCACTCCTTCTTCACATCCAGCTGCACAAACTGATGGCTCTGGTGGCTGCTCTCAGGGCAGGTCCCTCCCAAACACCAGTTAAGGGACTCTTGACCCTTCCTAGTCAGAGGGAGCTGCATCAAAGGCTCCAGGAGTCCTGGGTGAGGGGCAGCCTGCAAACTCCCCAGGAATAAATATGGGATGAAATAGGTATATGAGGCTGCATCAGGGGAAAGAAAAAAAAGTCTACATGGAAAAGCAAGGGCATTGGGCTAATACTAAAATACAGGCTTCACATCTCATGAAGTTTGACTCACAATGCATGAGTCTGAGAAGGCACCAAAGGCAGCTATGATCAACAGCTATATTCTACAGAGCTATATTTTCTTTAAGCTTCCCAAGGATTAGACTGTGTGGCTAAGAAAATCCTTTGCTAAGCTCATGTATCTTAGGTTACATTTATCTCATCCATTGAGGGGTAGGATTTGGAAGTGAGGGCACCCCTAGCATCAGGCAAGTGCAGTAGATTTCAGTTTATCCTTACAGCAGAACTGGGGCAACCTCTCTGCTTGGGCTGGCCCATAAGAAAGATCCAGTTTGGATACTGATGCTGTTGTGCATCTTTTATGCTGTTCATGGTCTTTGTGACTACAAGGACATAATCCCAACATATGACCTCTTCAGATGATCAATAACTCTGTCATAGCTTCAATTATACTTACAAGAATATTGCCATCAGTTTCCATGAATGGTTTCAAAGCTCAATGGAAAAGCTGTTAAAAGAGAAAATTTTGTGTACTTAAGCTCTGTATTATATTTTCATATAACATAAGTCCTGGCAGTAGAGTAAAAAATGCTTTCAAACATTTTGTCTTTCTAACTCCACTCTCTGACTTCTCCCAACCCCTTAAAATTCTTTTTCCAAAGACAATCCTATGTTACGTGAACTGATTTTACTGATTTAGAAATCAACAAGCAGTTAGTAACATTAACTCAAAAGTACCCAAAAAAGAAATAAAAAAAGAGAACACTGTCTTCCTATGAAATAAACAGAACAAAGCTCACAGATTTGACCAGAAAGTTGGTTTTTGCTTGGTTGTGATAGGTTTTGGAGTTGGGTGGGAATGGAGGTTTTTGAGGTTTTAGGAGGAAATGCAAGAGAGAGAATAAATAAATAAAATTGGGAGTGGATTTTTTGGTTCATTTTGGTCTTTAGTCTGAAAGAAATCTATAGGACTTGGATTCCTGCTTTGGTGAAGTAATCCCCAGCATTTTCTGAGAATAAAATTAATTTTATTTTGAATGGGATGACACCTCATACTGGACTACTCATTTTAAAATGGGTTGAAATTTTCCTTTCTGGAGACCAAAATCTGTGCAGTCCAACAGCAGACACTGGATTCTATTTTCCAAAGACACCAGGTTAGCAGGTATCCATTTAGGTGGCAGATGAGGTGATTTCATTTGATTAACACAAGCACTTGTCAGCTCCCTGTGTGATTTTCCTTTGGTTGGTAGAATGGGCAGATGATGAATCGGTGCAGTGTACAAGATGAATGAAAACATACCAATGTTTTGGTGCCAGCAAAATTCCTATAAACTCACCCCTTTGCATGTGAAAGAATCATAGAGGAAAATGGGAGAGGATACAATGCTCTGCTGAAGCAAGCAAGAAAGGATTTCCAGAAATAGAGCCACACTTCAGAAGAATTTCTAATATGAACATTTTCCTGTTACTAGAACCAGTTATTTAAGATATGTGCCACTCCTCATACATAATATTTGTCTTAGTTTGAAAATAAAATCTTAAAAAAGAAAATAAAAACCCACCTACTGGCTTCCAGCAATTTCAAACCAAAAATAGAAAGGCAAACAAATACATATTTTTCTGGCTGGCAGCCTTTTCTGTTCAAAAGTAAAAAGAAGCACCTTCTATAAGTAGCTCAAGTTGAAGCAATGTCATGATTAGGAGAGAGGTTATAGCCAATAATTTCAAGGATGTTTAGAAATCATAGCTAGTACAAACAAGCAGAGGAAACACCTTGAGTTAAACCAGTAAATTAACACTGAGCCTCAAATACAGAGTAAGAAAGAAAGGGAATAACAGACCATAATTATTGTGACGTGGCCTTTTTCCTGTCATTTCTTAATTTCATGTGTGCCTTGGGCTTGGGGAGGAACTGCACAGTACCAGGAGCAAGGGGAGAAGCATTAGTTAACTGGCAAGGTAATGTTTCCTCCCGTGTGCTTTGTGCCAGAGGAGCTGAAATGGATTTCAGCTAACCCTTCTCAGTGACTTTAACTCAAACATTTGTTTAGTTTCCAGAAGCTGGATAAGCAGTTTTGAGCCAGTACCCAGTGTTCAAAAGCAGCATTGACTTCTGTCCCATTCTAGTTAAAGAATATATTGTTCCCTGTGTAATAAAAGATACTTAAAAAATCACACAGGCACTGCAGAAATAACTCTTAGACACTTAACCTGAGTTTGTTTCTCCTAAGAAAGCCCAACCTGAATGAGATTAGTTACTCTGTGAAAAGGCATTAGGATTTTTTATATCCACTCAAGTGTACTCAGCTGTTTCAAAACTAACATTTCAGAAGGGCATAACCTGCTTATCTCTGCACTAGAGCAAAAGAAATTATTCTTTTCAATTTTGTACAAGTGTACTGTGGGAAAACTATCTAAACAGTCAGGTGAATTAGGAGGAGGAGCCAGATAACTGTGGCCACTCCAATAGAGCCAAGCAATGTCCCCCTTATGGGATGGCCCACCATGACTCTGCAGGGGCTGTCTCTGGGGACCACAGCCCCCTGCCCCTCAATAAGCCCCTCACACAGGCTGCAGCTGGGATCTCATGATGGGCAGTGCCCTCACTTTTCCCTCTGTGTGCTGGCAGTGGTCACACCATGGCAGCCCAGGGGTGTGCTCAGGGCTGGCAGCTTGGCCAGCAGAAGGGCTTCCCAGGCCACAAAAGCTGCACCTGAGCTCAGGAGCTTTGCAGGTCAGTGAGAGGTTAGTAGGAGACAAGCCTTCAGCTCATATCATGAGGAAGGTGTCCTAACTCCTAGCTGGAATAGCTGCAGCAGAAGACTCAGCCCATTTCACAGCACTCACAGTGCCATGTTACAGCCTGAAGAGCTGTGTGTATCCTTGTCCTGACCTAGGTGGACATGGAATTTGAAGAGGGATGTCACCCCGAAAGGTGTGTGTGTGGGATTCTAGCCCTCTTCCTAAAACTCTCCACTTGCAACAAGATAAATTCTTGGGACAGAAGGAGAGGAAAACCCTCCAGCCTATGGATTAAGGTACCCACATGGAAGACTTGCAACAGGATTGCAGTCTGCTGTAATGGATGCTCAATTTGCTAAAATTAAAATGTGAAATAAATCAAAGAGAGAAAATTAAACAAGGTAAACCCTCTCCCACTTCAGATGTCTTCAGAAACAGTAAAATAAATTTGAATCTCTCATTTTCTGGAGGCTAAACTGCAATGGGTGTACTCAATAAAAGCAAAGGGGGTGGATTTGTAGTATCCCTTTTTAAACCATATCTATATTTCTTTGGCTTTTCTAGGAGTTATCTGAACCACCAGATTTCATTTCAGTCTCAATTGAATACAGTGTCAAATGTGGTTTCAGTTAGAAGATTTCTAAATCAAGTTCTTGAGGACTTTTTTTATTTTGATTTAACAACTGGACATTAAGTATCGGTGTGCATAGTTTTATTAGTCTCATTTCACCCTTGCTTTTTCAAGAAGAGCAATAAACAAGTAGGTATGTGAGCAATAAGCTGATGCAACAAACATGGAAATGTGACAGGTGTCTTATGAGAAATATCTTGGAATAATAAATAAAGGTAATCTATTTGACTCACCCTCTCTCCTAAAATGTAAAGAAATAGCTCTATAAAGATCAAATGTAATTTGAAAGGGTGGAAAAAAGGAAAAAAAAAAAAAAAAAGAGAACACTGAGGTTCTAATTACTCCAATTGCAAAAATCAATCTTAATTCATCAGTAATATTCCTCTTGGGAAAATCAAAATCCACAAGGCCTTATGCTGTCTCTTGCCAATTACAAGCCACAGCGAGTATGTCAATCTGCAATGATCATGGCATAAGCCTGCCAGACATGCCTTCCAGGCATCTCTCATATGACATTCAGAGTGGACATATGCCTTCCTGCTTCTGAGCAAAATATTTGATATATGCAACATGACTCAGACTATTTGTGTGTGAGTGCACACAGAAGCACCCAAAATGTGCATAGCTAAGCTCCTGTTCAGGTGGCATCGTCACAGACTACTCCAAAAGAAAATTTTTGTTTTACCAAGCACCAAGCCAGGGCTGTAGACAACCTGGAAAATAAGCTCTGAGCCTTCTGTTTACATTTCTCACACTGGTCACCAGCTTTAACCCCTGTGCTTGTTTCCTGTTCGTTTGGCTGCCTGCAACAATCTGCGCTTCAATGGGCAATGAATTGACAGGTGACATGAAACTAGTGAGAGTGCTACAGAAGTTTCCCCCCCAAAAAATCAATGATTACTTAATCACATATTTTACCAGACATTAGGAATAACATTGCCCCAATTTACAGCAGCGCTTGAAGCACTGTCCTGTGGCAAGGAGACAGCCTTACATAATAGTCCTAAATTATCACCTTACCTCTAACTGGGGTTCTTGCAACAATGCAGGGGTAAAATGATCACAGTGATTGCAAGCTCTTAAATGTCCTTAGGCTTACGAGAAATCAATTTATTCTGACAGAACCTTACATTAACCACTAATTAGTCAGCTCTAGTCAGGTACTTAACTGGTTAATCAACTATCTAAATTGACTGTCTAACTTGTACAAGGAGTTTCTTGGCCTGCAGATTTTCTCTCACATACGGGCTCACCAGGGAAGATAAATATTAAGGTGGTACTTTGCCTCAGGGCAATGACAAATAGACACTAAGGTAATTTTCACTGAAGTTCATGGACCCATTCCCATCCTGGATAAGGTTTCCCCACCCACTTTGGTCCCTGTGACCTCATGTTTCTAATTACAGATGAAACTACAGATTCACCATTGGCATCAGAAAGAGCAAGTCTACAAAAATATAGTCAGAAGACATAATTTTTAGAGTATACATTCAGCTTTGGCCACAATGGATAACTTTAGCCTTTTGAATAAGCATTACACTTTGAAAAAACCAAAGGACTCTTTTCACAGGCTTGGTAGCAAGAAATTGCATTTTTCGTATTGAATATATTTATATTTTTTAATACCATTCATTGGTTATAACATTGTTTTCAAATGCATTTGGAATTACTCCATCCCCTCATGTGAAAGCAATTCAAAAAGATGACTTCTGACTCTGTTTGGGAGAAGGCCAGGAGAAACTGGAACAAAGTTCAGTGCTCCTGTGTTGGAGACAGAAAGGGTCTGGAGACGTCGCCCTGCTTGGATCATGGCCAGGTCCTGTCAGCCCAGCTGGGAAGCCCAAGGGCAGCAGGTTATATGTGCTGACAGCTCTGAGTAAGCAGTTGCAGGAGTCAGTGCTCTCTGCCTTCAGGAGAAGAGGGGCTGGAAAGAAAGAGGAAGTTCAGCAAAAGGAAGACATGCTCCAGCTGCCTCTATGGCCTCACAGACTAAAATGAGAAAACAAAATGGCATGCTTAATGAAGTGCATCTGCCCCAAATTCCTTGTAGTCTTGAACTCCTCCTTCAAGCTGCTATGCTTGAAGGCCAAGGAAGAGTTTGCAGAAACATTGAGTGCAATGCTTCAATTCCTACTGCCTCCTAGCTGGGATTTTGTTTTTGCTGTGGCAGGCAATGAAAGCAGGCAAAGTTAAGCTCTCTGCAAAACTGTATGACGAGTTAGTGCACTGAAAGTATAAGGAAATATTCCAGGGATAAAGAAGCACCTCCCTGATGTTCTGCTTTCTTCCAAAGATGCATAGGTTTTTGCTAGTCCAGTCCAGAAGATGAAACACAAAAGGGAGGAAGGGGAAAAAAGTAAAAAGCCTATAGACCCTCCTATAGAGCCTATAGACCCTCCCTCTCCTATAGAGACAACAATCTAAGGGGTTTCTCTCAAAGCAAGTCCCTTGTGAACAGATACAGATGAGGAACCATCATTCCCTCCTCTATTTTTTCTGATCTGTTGTTCAGCAAAGACAGTTTTGAGGGAATACTGCAAGGCCCAGTACATAAAGAGAGAACAAGGGCATGATTCACCCCAGCACAGAGGTACAGAACTGCTCTATTTGCAAATTTGGATTATTGCGGTGACAAGAACCTGAGACATCCTCATTGGAAGGCAGTTCTGAATAACCTTTGCTGTCATGGCATTGCAGGAGGTTTATGCATCCAATGGAAGGTAAAAATTGCAGGAGCATGCTTTCAACTCCTGCATTTGAGAACAGGAAGCCAGCAAAAGTTGTCACTCTTGGCACTCTCTGAAGCTTAGATGTAAGTCTTGTTTCTTCCACCAAGGAAACATTTGGTGTATCAACAGCACTATACAAAAGGTCAGCATTCACACTTCCAGGGAAATCTAAAGAGAACAGATTTTTAAAATCAAAGCAAAATCATTATGTTGATGATTATGAGGATCAAATGGGTAAGAAATATGTAGGGGACTTGTTGCTTCTTCCATGAAAGAATTCCACTCCGCATTCATAAAGTTCTCAAGAAACTGAAGTCTTGAGAGTCCCGTCTGGTTCTTCATTAAGAGTTCAGGAGCAATGAAGAGTTTATCTTCCTCCCACACATCAAAGCACAGCAAATATATGTGCTGCACTCAAACATCACCTCTGCAATAAGGCCATCCCAGTGGGGAGAGGCACAGAAAGGATAAACTGCCCTGGCAAGTTTCACCAAAGGAGGGTGGAACTGCTTTTGCTCACAGTGTCATCTGCTGAGCCATACAGATTTGCAAGTGGCCTCCTTTTTCCTGTGGCTGAAAGGCATTTCCCTAGGAATGAGAAAATGCAGAAAACTGGACTGCTGACATCACAGCTTCTCCAGAGAAATTTAGCCAGAGCTCATTCCTCCATTCAACATCCATGTGCTAATACACAGCATAGGACTTCTCCAAGGTCTAGGACAGTCAGGCCAGTGAGCTGGGCAGGCAACTGGGAGTCAAATGCTGTTCTGAGTATGTCTGAGTTAGACCAGAGATGGACTGCTGAGTGGCACAAAAAAATCATCTCTAAGATGAAAACTCAAAGATATGATGAGAAGGTACTCTTAGAAACATTTTTCCCAGAAATCCAGTTTAATTATCAAGTAGCTTGCCTGCTTCTAGACTGTGTTTCTTTTAAACAGATCAGTTCTCATCTTCAGTTCCTACCAGCCCTATTTACTTTGACTGACATTTGCCATAAGCAAGAAAAAAAAGCCTCTTCACCACACAAAAAGAGCACAGTAAGTAACATCTGCTGGAATACAGACCCTCACCAGTGTGAAAAGGGGGTCTTGCCTAAGGTGGGTAGCATAACAAGCTGGTTGGCCCTGAGAGCAGCAATAAAACTTAAAAAAACCCCCTATGACTGGTTGCAAATGACGGCTGCATGCAAATGATCACTGCGGTACTTTTCTTCAGCCTCCAGTGCCTGTAGGCATTCAGGATTTACTGATTCTTGTTTCTTAAACACCATAGCTTTTGCCAGAACATCTGCACAAAGAAATAAATCATGAGAGATAACTATTTGCTGCTCCTGCAAATGCAGATCTGACTACTTCAGACACTTGCTTCTTGAATCTTACAGAAATGAACACTTTTCTGTACTCCTTTCCTGTAGTATTACCCTCACTGTAGTAAAATCTGAAATGAAAACAGTGAGCCTTTTTCTAAAGGAAAAACCCATATGTTAAAATTACTTAGATAGAACTAAAAACTGAACTTCTTCTTTCAGAAGGAACAATTTCAAAGTTTTCCAAGAAGATCTGGATGTTCTTTTGTGCCTGTATTTCACCAAACTTTTGTACTTATATTCCACCATCCTATGGTTCTTACAACAGTCTACACAAAGTTAATCTGTGTGTCTTATTTTTCTTCTGAGGAGAGACTTCCTCTCCTCTGTTTTTCTTCTAAAATGTTCCCAGTTCTTTATGTCCTTTTACATTTAAAAGAGTGTATTTCAATATAGAGCACCTCCATTTTTTTCATATTTCTTATTATACATGTATTTTGAAGCTTTATAGAGGAAAAGCAAATAGTGAAAACAAATTCTTGACTTCTCAGTCATAAAAAATAGTAATCAAGACAATATAAAATCATTTATTATCACCTATTTGTACATCTCACAGTAATTGCAGCCTCAATAGTTACTCTTATTTCTATGATCTTCTTTAAATAAATTATTTTAACTTACTTCAGTTTTTCCTCTCATTGGCAACAGAACCCCCATGGTAGTAAAAGTAATAAATGAGAGGTAAATGCTTGAAGAAAAGCAACCTCACATTTGGAATTTCCCATTTCAGCAGAGCTCTAATTCATACCAATAACAATATGATTTCTAAAGTTAAGTATGTTTTGATTGAAAATACTTATTTTTAAAATTATATTACTTAAATATAAAATTCAATTTTATCACTTATAATTTATTTTATATTATTACTTATAATTAAATAATAATATAAAATTTATCCAAATTCATAAGAAGATTGGCACAAGAAATCTACTTTTCATAAATTGGACAGACTTTTGACCATCAGTCTGTGATTTATTGAGATCAATGAGGATGAAAAAAATGCAAGTTATTCCAAACCACTTCAGAGGACTCACTTTCAGTATGCTTGTGTTAGTTTTTTATTAAATGCTTGCCACTCCAGAATTTAAGCCCCAATTCTTAGCAGGAAAAGAAGACCTGACCACAGGCATAGGATGAAAGAATGCCTAAAATGTTGAATTCAAGGTAGCCAAGGCTAAAACTCCACAGAGTCAGGTCAGAAGGCTAAACAGCTGTTCAAACTGGATGTCAGTCAAGTTTTCAGCACATTTCATAATGTGTTGCATGTGCAACCAATATGTTCCTACTTTGTCACGTCCTTAAAAGCAAGAGAAGAGGAAGCAGCCACAGAGGAAAGCTGTGGAGTCCAGCTGAGCACTCACTGTCCTTGCACATCCACAGGCAGCAGTATAGAACCCAAATATAATATCATCTGACATAGTGTAAAGTTACATTATGACCCAAAATTAGAAGCAACATATCTCCACATACTGAGCAGCTGTCTCTGAAGCTGTAGCAAGGTTTCCATCAGGAGAAAAACAGGACAGAAAACAACCAGCACCTGGAAGTGTATCTGACCAGAAATCACTGAAGTGGAGGAACTGGAAAAAGCCCAATCGACTCAGCAATTAATCAGTACATGACCTACTCTTTTCTGTGGGTTAGGAACCCAAGACCAGAGTTAAATTGCTCTGATTCACTGTGTTTCTAGGATTTCATCTTCACAATGCATGTTTACCTTTCATTTGCTCTTCATTTGGAAATGAAGTGTATGTCAGGTACAGACAGCACATCCAGAACACAGAGAACTGCTGGAGGGTCTTGCTTACCCCTGCAGTGGTGTGTACTACATGGCAATTTAGAATACAGGTTCAATCTTCATCTCAGCACTGCTTCAAGTGTGCTGGTAGCACTTGGGCAAAACCTGCAAGACCCCTGGCAGAGAGACAATACAAAAACCACAACTGGGAAAAAAAAATCCAGTGAACTAAATTCCTAGTAAATAAATAAATAGTGATAATTTCTTGTTCTCAGCTCTCTTCCCTTCCCTCCCAAAATTCCCTATTTTGCTCATATCTGTAGAGATGTTAAACAAGCAATTTGGGAAATGCTGCATCTTACTAAATACAAACATCTTCACACTGTTGCTTTCTGAGAAAATTTGATTATTTGATGTCATCTCCTTTCTCCTAGCACTTTTTAAGATCCACACAAATCATTTAAAGACTCTATTAGAGGGAGCTGCAGAAAGCTCAGACAATAAGCAAATTACTGTGTATTAGCTGAGACACATTAACTATGAAGGAGCTTTAAGGCAAACTGAATTGCCTTGCAGTTGTCTTTGCTTTAGATTAAGAGAAAATAAGCACAATTAAAATGACTCAGCTGGTAGGGTATTTTGATGGTGCTTGTACCCAGAAGCTGCTCCCAGAAGAACCTGGTAGACCATGGAATAAGAGCATGAGCTCTCTTGAGACCTTGCAAGAAGGAACAAGGATAACGAAACAGCTGCACAATGTAAAAAGGCAGAGAAATATGTCAAATGATTCACAGCATCACCACACAAAGGATTTTTGAAGAAACTTCTCTGAAGTTTTAGCAACAGGGATTGCAGTATGCTTGCTTCCATTACAATGGACCACGTGTACTGTAGGAACAGGGAAGAAAAGACAACTGCTCTTGGCAGGTTCAAGACAAGACACAGCAGGAAGATGTAGGCAGAAATCAGAGAGACTCCAAGATAACAGCAGGACAACAACCACCAGGATCATATTTTGGGTCTCAGTAAGCCTGAAGACAGGCATTGTCAAAGGTTTGTGTTAGCACCAGAGCAAGGGCTTTGAAAAATAATGAGATAGTATACATTCAAATGTTTGTAAAACCAAGAGAGGGATCCCAGAGAGTGAAGAATCCCAAGGAGTTCAAAATTAGAGTTTAGGCTCAGTATGTTTAATGCTGTTCAGAACTACAAATAAATAAGATAGGAGATTCATCAATGAACCAGAGTAGGAAAACTGTCCTTGCAGTGAGTTTCTGAACCGATATGAGATGATGAAATTACTTTTGTCAAGGTTAGATAATAGGAGATTTCAGTAAAAGTGACATTAGTTCATGACACTAGGATAAGAGTATATTTCTATGTATGGAGAGTGAAGGCATTTGAAAGTTTATGTGAAATTTGACCAATAGCTTGGAAACAGGAATAAAGAACTAAAGGAAGTCCTTAGACTATGATAGCATTATCAGTATGATATCATGGCCAGTGATGAGCAAGTATGACTTAGGAAAGTTAGAAGTTGATCATGCTGGCTGGATTCAACTAGAGGCTGAGACATGACATACCAGAGAGACAGGCCAAATAATACATTTGGTCAAAAAAAAGGAAAAAAAAGGGAAAAAAAAAAAGCCAAACAGACAAACAAAAAAACCCAACTCTGTGTTTAGGATTAGATCTGTCCTTCATAGGAGGACATTTGTGAATAAAATCACTTGGGCAAAATGTGCAGAGGAATGGATCAGAGTACAGTAGAGATTAGATCATAAACAGCATGTTGAGGTATATCAGGACCTTCTGAAAGACATTTTGCATGTGTTTTCAGAAAACAGATGGAGAACCATTGGCAGATAGAATCACAGATGGAAGGTTTTAAGAAGATATTTTCAGATAAAATTGAAGGTAAATGCCAGGATAAAATGAAGGCAGAGTGGACAGGATTTTGTTCATTGATTGTAGTTAATAGAAGCAATAAGAACATGCTAGCTGAGAAAGAAAGACTAGAGGAGGTTTTGGAGAAAAGCAAGGTAGAGAAGTCAAAGGAAGGTGAGCTCTGCCCTGATGAGGAAGCCATATCTGCAGAAGAAGCAGTTAAAGAGGTAGTAGGTGAGTCAAGGCCATGTCATTATGTTGATTTTTTTTTTCTTCCCCCCTAGAAGCAACCCATGAGAGCTGTTTGGAGAGAAAGGACACAAGAAAATGGGGACAACTGAAAGCATAAGCACAGGAAAAGCATGACTCAGCTAAGCCAGAGGCAGGGGATAAAGCTGGAGGAAGACAGACACAGCCTATTCACAAGATTTATGCCAGAGATGCCCCATAGCAAAAGCAAAAGAAACAGACACTGGAGGACAGCCAGACTGTAACTTGATGATAGGAAAGAGAAGTGAGCAATTAAAGAGTAGAGGAGGCTGCAAAAGGGAAATATTTTTAGAAAGGCATGTCGCTAAGGCATAAACCCAGTGCACACGCTTTGATGAGCTGTGTCTGTAACTGCATATACTGCTTTCCAGAGAAATTCTTAAGAGAAAGAAACATGGCTCTCCTTCAGGCAAGAAGGAACTGAGATGCAGAAAGGGGTAATAGGTATAGTTTCACATGCAACGTTACCCCTGTGCCCATCTCCCTGTCTAGTGATGGTGCAACACTCAGTATGATTTTATCAGCATTAAGTGACACATCAGGAAGGACACCTTCTCCAGACATGAAACCAGTACTAGCTACACTGGTCTGTAAACAGCCCTCATGAGTTAACAGGGGGTTGAGTGACTCCTTGAAGAGAGTTCTGTGCACAAAACAGTGAAACTATTCAGCATGTCATACAGTGACAGCCCTTTCCTTGGTTACTACTTCTACCACAGGATCCAACAATGACTGAGAATCTCCTAGGATCCCCCCGTGACAAGCTGGTGAGCAGCAGGCTGCAAATCCATGCCATTTAATCAAGTGAGTGCACAATACTGTTGTCTCTAAAGTGCTCTGCAGCTGTGCCTTTATCCACAGCAGACCTTGTCCCACTAACCCCCAACCAAGTCAGTATTACTTTAGAGAGATCATGGGGGAGTGTGTAAGGGATGGATTTGTGGGGCAAGGGGAAGCATCTGAAATCAACAAGGACAAAACAGAGAATCTTAAAAAATGAGGAAGCCCTCCAGCCTGTATTGGCTTGATGCCTTCCTCCACCACCTTGCAGGGACAGCACAGGGCTGGTGGAGGCCTGCTGAGCAGGCAGCATCCAGCTGCTGCACCTACAAGGAAATACAATCAAAGAGGTGAGAAGCAAATGTGTTCTGGCAACTAGATAGCTCTGCAAGAAATCAGGTCTCCCAGTATGCATGGGGACAAGTAGCAAACAGCTGGAAGCCAAAGTTCACATGAACATTAGCAGCCTGGCATTAATAGCTCTTGACATTTATAAAGCGAAACAGAGACTTCCACCACCCTTTTAGGGAAAAGGGACAGCAGGGAGGCAGCATGTTGGGCGAAGGAAGGTGATGCAGCATTTGAAGACAGACAGCTTCAGCATGCCTGACCTGAGGCACACAGCCTCCACATGCCACAGGACTTACACCTGGTCCCATTGTGTGCAGCTCTGCCACCAGAGTCAGCACCACGAGTGGGGCACGGTGGGAATCTCCTCTCCACAGAGGTAGTTCTTGCATCTAGAAAGTTCCACCACAGGGGAGGGTACAGAAAGGCCATTCTGTAAGAAGTCACAAAGCAATTTCTCTCTCCTTTTTGAACTGTCACAAACCATTAAATATTGGCATAACTGGCAGATGGGAAAATCCTGCCAAACTGAACTGCAGTTCCTGCACGGGGATAATAAACCATCCAAGAAACCCAATTAATACTACTGAGCCCTACACTTAAAAGAACTTGCTGAAAGAAAGTAAGTAAATAAGTGAATAATTAAACCGGATGCTAACCTCCACTTTCTCCAGAGGCACATTTTGTTGAGGAAAACTCAAATCCAGAGATAAAGACAGGGGTTTGGGTTTTCTGTTTCAGCACAAAGGACAGGAGATTCTAATTCCAGCTGTCCTTTTGTATAGGCAAGCCTATTCACTTCCCAATAAGGGAATTGCATCAATTTCTATATTACACATTTGTCTTCACAAATATCAGATTTACATGAAACAGCCATGAATAGATTGTCACTGTGTCTCTTGATGGATCTTAAAACTTTACTGAATTAAACTTGAGTTTAATTGAAGAGAATAATTCATATACTTGTTGTCCCTTGTCCTCACTTAACAAAATTTTTTTCTAATTATTTCATTATTTTTTAGTGATCCATTTGCATTTTTAATCAAAGTAGAGAGGAGGATGGGAGAACATGAGATCTTTTACACAGGCCTTTAAAAACAGGCAGCTACTTGCTCCTGTGAACTTCCTTTATTGTACCAAGTGAACACTGTTTCTTATAAGCTAAAACTATACTGTCTTTAAAAAAAAGAAAAAGAAAATAGATGTGACTAGACAGAAATAACTAACATTTGTCACTTAAGCAAAAAAAATTTAGCCACAACCTTACCAGCAAAGAATTCTGACGAATAGCCACGCTTGTCCTGTCAGCTCCATACACCTTGCAAAGCAGAGAGGAAACTCTTACAGAAATAAGTTGCAATGCTGAAATTGCCCAAGAGGAAACTCATGTCTCTTTTACAAGTCATGACTACACAAACCACAAGTCAGACATCAAAGCAAGTGCTAAAAGCCTTGCCTGCCAGAAGTGTTAATGCTAGAACCCAGACGTGGAAATGGGATAGGAGATGCAAATAAAATATTAGAAATATTCCCAGATAGCTAATTTTTAATATTTTTTGTCTGTTTCCCAAATGGATATTGGTTTATGTACTCTCATACATTCCTGAGCAGAGTCTTGTGGGAGACAGAAGAAATTATGCAACAGTCCCCATGACAAATGGCACTCCTGAAGCCTCAGCACAGCCTCTCTTGCTAACACATTCCTTAGAGCACCTCTCCAGTCCCAGTCTCCTGGGGGCCCCAGCGTTCACTCCTGAACCCCAGGGTGTGGTAGAGCCTGAACCCAGCCACACCAAGGCCAGGGTGCCCTTGGGACAAAAGGAAAGATGGGACACGAAGTGCTGTTGGTTTGGTTTTTCTGGGTCACCTGTAAGGTGTGTCCCAGGAAATCCCATCCAAGCAGGGAAGACAGCAAGATCTGCAGACAAGCACATGGATCTAAAAGTTTCAAGTCAACCTTCTTTAGTTACCATATTTCCTTTTAAACTAGCTGACAGAGTGGTAAGCCAAAACCAATGACCCTGTTAAAAATATGAGACAGATGCCTCTGTAAGTTACATATTCACTAGGCTTGAGGGAAAAAGGAAATGGAAATTCAGGACCTTGTATTTTTGTGTACTTCTCTGGCTTACGTATTCAACAGTTTTAGCCAAAGGTATGTGGACTTCAAAAAAGAAAAGAACATCTATCACAAATGTCCAAGTAACTTTTCATTGCTCTATCTACACAGCTCTTATTTCACATATCACATTAGTCAATAAAGACAGAGCATGCACTCTGTTAAATTTCATCCTTCTACAAAGAGATAGGCATTGCTAAAAAAAAGCCAGGCCATCACATTCTTTGAATTTTTTTTTTCCTTTTTTACTCACTGGAATATTACAGACCAGTTTCCTCAAAGCAAGATGGAGAGATATTGCTGCTTAGGGATTCTCCTGCATTTTCTCAGATCTCTTTGCCTGTCACAGCAAAATTCCAGGGTCCGGAGTCAGGTAAAGGAGATGTACAGAGATGTCCATGCTTTACTATTCATGACACTGAAATTACAGTGCCACCTGTAGGACATCCATAAAAAAAAAAAATAATTTGGGTCTTGCTGGTGCCACGAATGCCAGTTATAATTACAGGGCTTTCTAGTAGTTTTGGCAGAACTGTAGGAACATAAAAACCAGATGACTCATGTCNAGTGCCCCCCTTAAGGAAACCCAAAAAAAAAAAAAATAATTTGGGTCTTGCTGGTGCCACGAATGCCAGTTATAATTACAGGGCTTTCTAGTAGTTTTGGCAGAACTGTAGGAACATAAAAACCAGATGACTCATGTCAGTCTACAGGGAGTTACTTGAAAGCTTTGTTCACATAGAGCAACATGCAACAGCACATCCAGAAGAAGATATTTTGCTATAAAGATGAATCTTTTGTGGAAGGAGGACATGCCAGCACAACGCATCCATTTCACAGCTTGTGCCAGTGTAGTCAGGAGAGATCTGCCACATCCTCAACCACTTCCAGCTGAGAGAGACATCACCCTTGAATATAAGGAAAGTTTCCATTGTGGCTGCACACCTTTTGTTATTTTGGTTTTTGGGGTTTTTTTTACTTTTCCATTCTTAGTTTAGTTTTTAACTGTGGACCATGTTAACCCAGTGCATCACATTTCATTGACTGGTATTTGCATTGCATTGCATTCATAAATTACTTTGAACCAGCATTGAAAAGCACTCATATATCCTTCAAAATATACTAATGAACTTATTTTATGTTGCTTTCCCTTTTCTTCTTTCCCTCTTAACAATAAAGAGTAATTTTCCCCTTTTCTAACCCATAGCTAAGGCAATGTCTGAAAAGTCTTCTCTCCAAAGTATCATTTCAAGACATAAGGTAAGACAAGAGTAAGTAGATGCATCTTTGTAGCTAAATTTCCAATAATAACATTTGAAGTGGAAAGTACTCAACAGATTTACTTGTTAGCTCTGTTGCTGCAAATGAACATAGGAAGAGAAGGTGTACAACATGTTCAAGGGCAGTTTATGTTTAATGTTCAGCTGTGGTCAGAAACAGAACAAAATAGTTTGACAGATGAGGAAGGGAATGGTGAATATTAGAATGGATTTAGGAATGCTTTTGTTTGGATCAATGGCAGTTTTGTGTGGAATATTATGTAACATAGCCATCACCAACACACAATAGAAAGAATCTGTAGGACGAAAGAGAAAAGAGTAAAAAGAATGGTCAAGAATTGCCAAGGGGAAAAAAGCTCTTGTAGGAAGATGGATTTTAATACAAACACGTATTTTAATACAAACAATGCTTTGTAGTGTGGCTTGACTGATAAGGGATTCAACATAAATAGTTTAGATTATGATTTATATAGGGAAAACACATCTCTTTCTCAGCCATGTAAAATAAAAAGGGAAGGAACAAACAATGGAAGGTGATAAAATGAAGAGAAGGAAGAGGATTCAAGCACAGAGTTGGGACCTTTGGCACAGAATTGAAAATATTACCCTATGAAACATGGCAAATAGTGATTCAATATGTGTAGAGAGCAGTAAACTAAGTAGTTTCCAGGAATATTAGGTCAAACTATTAATGGCAAATTTCATAGCATAAAAACATTATTCTCTTAGTTTTACGAGCTTCTTATGGCCACAGCAGTGGCAAAGAGTCAGAGACTGTCACTAGCTTTTGAAGTAGATGCACAACACAGGAATAAAAATTGCAGTAGGGTAAGTGATGAAAAGTTAAAAGAAATTATCTATATAGTTGTGCAAATACAGGCTGTAGAAATCACTAGGTTTCCACACAGGTTCCATGGAAGGCTGGAGCAGAAAAAGGATTTCTGAAGGGACTTCCTGCCAACATGGCTACAAGGACACAGGAAAACTTGCAGAGAGGAACAAAAAATATTTAGGAATTTCCAATTCCTGTTTCTCTGGCAAGCTGTCTGTGAGGAAATAAAGGATTGTTGTAAGCAGAAAAATCAGAATCATATGTACGAGGTCACATATGAACATGAGGGTAGTTCACAGAGATGAGTGACACTTGGTGAAAGCAGGCAGGTCAAACTACTTTTCCATTGTGCTCCTAGCAGATTTCATTGGAGCTGGTAATTGCACAGTAGAAACATATTTGTGCGGTTAAAAATTCAAGACACAGCATCTGTATTTTTTTCTTGAACTGAACAGCTGTTGTCACAGAAAAAGGGGAGAAAAAGTCCCCATATTTGCAGTTTATTTGCAATAAAATCCCATTAGACACTGCATTTTTAATTCAAAATGCTCCGTGAGTGTTTGTTTCTTACCAGACAGGAAAGCAAAGTATCATCTGAATTTTCCTTTGCCTACTCAGATGACCAAGTAACCAATGAATGTACCAGAAGGTATGGGAAATCCACTGAAACATATCACTTACCAACAAACCTATTGGTTGCATGAGTCCTGTCACGGGCTGTAGAGACTACAAGTGGGATGAGATGAGACTCTGCCAACCAATATGATTCATATTTGCCAAACACTCCTGTTACAGGCAAACCAGGTGTTATCAGCACTTCACACTTATGATTGCAAGCTACTGACTTGCACAACCATAAAGTTTTGCTACTAAGCAGTAAAGATGTTCCAGTTTCCTCTGTGAGTTTTCTATTTTAACTTGTTTCAGTTAATGAAGTGAATTTGAAACAGAGAGCATTAACCAGTCTTTGAATGCTGCAGTGTTGGAATGGTGGGGGTTCATACACATCACCTCCTCTCTACCCCTGATCAAGTCATCCTTGTGGGAGCATTATTGGCAAAATCAAAGGGGAGTAAATCAACTGTACATTTGCCTTTACCACTTGTCTAAATCCCAGTGCAAGATTTTGAAAATAAATTGCTGAAGGACAACATGAATCTGAAAGCCTTTGAGCAGTGAATCAGCACTCAGAAGCTCCAGGCCTGATTCTGGCACTGACTTACCACTTGACTTTGAACCCACTTCTTCCACAGCTTTACCTTTACACTTTTAAAGGAGGTACATAATAATTACCTGCACTGGAGGAATTCTGTGAAAATTTAGTAATTAATTCCTCTAAAGTGTTTGGAGCTCCCCAGATAAACTGCTTCACAGGTGGGAAGCATTTGAGCTGCCTTTGTAAGGACAGCATTATCAGAAAATAGAAATACCTGTAAGTGGACAGAAAACTGCTTAAACATCTTGAAAACAAACAGCTGCCAAAGTTAAGCATTAGACACTGGTTTTATTGTGGCATTATACTAAACAAGTACTTTAGCATCTGTACAGTATCCTAAATCCTGCTCTTTGCTTCAAAGTAATTTCTTGCACAACTCTATGCCACTGCTTTCCTTTCATCTTTGATAAAAAAGCCCTCAGCAGTTCTAGTCACGCTGGCACTACTGCTGCTTGCTGTGGCTGTATATGTTTAAAATGCCTGCCAGAGAGCCTGCAACAGCTTCTCATTGTAAATGTTGGCATGGACACTTCTATCACTAGCCCAGTGACAGAAACTGGGTGTTCCAGATGCACTGGGAATGTGGTGGGCTTGCAAGATGGCCAGCAGGTTGTAGAGATGGAAGCACAGCTGGGAGATTGAGGGACATGATTATATCCCTCTGCTTGATTTGAACAACATCTAAATGCTGTATCCAGTTTGGGGCACACACCCCACTGTAGGAGAGATGGTGACAAACTGAAACAAGCTCAGCAGGGGACACTGAGATGGCTGGAGCTGGATGATTGGTTCTGTGCAAAGTTGAGGGACTATGGCACTTCCAGCTTGGAGCAGGGACAGCTTCAGGGGCCTCTAACAGCAGCCCTCCACCACCTATGAGGCAATCAGCAAGACTATGGAGATGGGCTCTTACTGGTGGTCCATAGCAAAAGGCTGAAACACAAGAAGCAGAAGTTGAAACAGGAGAGCTACAGACAGAATTAAAAAAACCCCTCCTTCCCTATGAGGACAGTGGGACCAGTCACCCAGCAAAGTTGTGCAGGCTCTGTCCTTGGAAGTTTTCAAGCCCTGATGGGATAAAGCCCTGAGGGAGTTGGTTTGAGCTCCTAGCTGAGCCTGCTGGGAGCTGGAGGTTGGACTGAGGCCACCTGCCTGGTTGGTGCAATGAGCCTGACATTCTTTGTTAGTTCCAAACCTCCTTCTGACCAGCAAATCACCCAAAAACCTGTTGAGAAAATAATAAAATGTCTTCCCAAAAGAAGATAGACACATATATTTTCAAAAAGCAGGATATGTATCAATAAAAACACAAGTTTAGGACAATCTGTGATTTGTACACATGTGTAAAATTCTCTGTTAAAACCCAGCCATAAAATATCACTGTTAGGGAGATGATAATGAACTAAGACTATGCAATTTCAAAAAATATGCTCAGTTACAAGTTCTCTTTTCTCACCATGGCAAACATCCTTCTCCTTCATTCATATATTTCAGCTGTTCTACCAAGTCATCCAAAGATTTAAAGTATATTTTTTTCACACACACAAAAAAGGATAAGGCCTTCATTAAACTATTTGGTATTTAAAAAATTATTCAGGAAAAGAGGAGAGTTGTTGGATGTAACACTTTACTTAGAAAAAAAAGTAAAAAATTTAAAGAAGAAAAAAATTTAAAAGGAAAACTTATGAACAACATGCATGTTATTTGTATTCTTGCTCTATTCCAATTGCAAAGTCATTTAGCAAAAGCAAAAATAAAAAAGGAAAAAAAAAAATTTATTTTTCAAAAATGAAAATATCCTAAAGTGCTTGAAAGTCTTCTGAAAACACCATATTATTTTCACTTATCTTAAATATATTCTTTCAAATAGTTCTAGGGTTGTGCTCTAAGATTTCTAAGGCTAGCCCATCTTTCTTGTAAAGAACCCAAAAGAAGGATGTCCCATTCTGGTTGCAAGATATATAGATAAAAAGCCAATGCAGCCATTGACTAATGTTATTAAAGATAGCAATCTAGCAGCAATTCATCAAAAAACTTTTTTTACTTTATATATAAGTCATCGGGAGTGCATTGAATTCAGTAATCCTATAGGGTAACATGAGTTACACCTAAATTCAAATACTGCCAAGATATGTCCATCTGAAATTCAGAGTCTTCAAAAATTCATAACATCCAGAAGGTCAATTTTTGAGACATTGGTAGGAAAAGCCTGTCGTACTATGTTTTGGTTGTTTGGGTTTTTTTGCTGTTTGCATGTCTATTTATCAAATAGTGCCTTTTCAAATTATACTACTATTAAGCATATGCACATCATCTAAATTGATTTGAGTTAACTGAATTTGCCCAAACAAATTCTCTCCCTCATTTTCCCTACAGGCATTCCTTCTGGGCTGAGCTGACTGCTGAGCTCACACCTCTGAGGAACAAAGGAGGTCACACAGCAACACCAACACTTCTGCAAGAAGAGCAACAACCTCAGCTGCATGTTTGCCATTTCTCATCAGTATTTTCCACTGAGGTTTCAAAGCATTCACAATTGCTACTTCCTCTTTCTCTCTCTTCCTCCCCCACAGCATTCAACCCAGGCCCAGGAACAGACTTTGCAGGTGAGGACAGTGAAGGCTGCTCTCCAGTCATCCTTTCTGCCCAGCTCTCATTTTTGGCCTTACTCGACTCCCCCAGGTTACTTGTATTTTTCATGCTCAGTAGTCATAATAATAAGGCAAGAGAAGGAAATAAAAGCATTTTGCAATACATCTTAGTAAACATTTGAGTCACTGTGGTCTAGTGGTTAAAATCTCCCTCTATTTTGAATAGGCTCCTATGTTAACACCTAAGCACAAGGCTTAAAGAAATACATTTGGGACTCACTGTTCCTTTTTTACCAAGCCTTTTTTTTTTTTTTTTTTTTTTTTTTTCCCTAAGTTGACATGTTCCTTTACAGGGAATTTCACCTTGTTAAAAACTCAGGCTTGGAAAGCTCCAAATAGCATAAGGAAAACAGCTCAGTGTTAAGCCCATAGTATACATGAGGAATGTGAAAATGTTAGGACTAGATTGCACCCTAACTAAACAAAACCATAAAAGCCTGAGAACTTGTGACATCTACTAACACTTCTACATTGTTAATGACAGCAATTCTGTGCAAAGGTGTTGAAGCCTCCCATGCAGGCACAGCTGAGGCTATCCCACCTGGTTCTCCTTTGTAGTAAGAGTGATTACTTAACCAGCTCTCGGAAAGGCAATCCTTGATTAAGAAGACAATATTAAGATCAGATTAAGAAGACAAGATTATCTATGGTATCTATGACATTGTCAACTCTAATTTTCAAACTCATCACCACAAGCAATCATTTATTTTCCTTTTATACCAAAACTGACCAGTGTTAGGCATCCCTGAATGCACCTTGGCTAAATAGGGAGCTCTTGGAGGAACTCGGGGAAGAAAGAGAGTTATTGACCTTTGGAAGAAGGGGTAGGCAACTCAGGAAGAATAGTAGGATGTTGTTAGGTCATGTAGAGAGAAAGGAGGAAGCTCAGCAAGAATTCAGTCTGGCCACTGCTGTGGAAGATAATAAAAAGGGGTTTTAGAAAAACATGAACAACATAAGGAAGATCAAGGAAATTATCCACCCTTTATTTTACGCAGGGGGAACATTGTCACCAATGATAACAAAAAGCCTGAGGTACTTAATGCCTCTTTGCCTCAGCCTTTAACAGAAAGACCAGTTATCCTCAGGGCAACCAGGCCCCCGAGCTGGTAGACAGACACAGAGAGCAGAGAAAAAAGCCTGCAATCCAGGAGGAAGTAGTTAATGATCACTTGAGCCACTTAGACACAAGTCTTCAGGGCTGGAGAGGATTCACCCAAGGATACTGGCTGGTGGAAGGACTTGCCCAGCCACTCTCCAACATTCATCCTCAGTCCTGGTTAACCAGGGAGGTCCCAGATGACTGGATATCAGCAAATGTGATCTTCATCTACAAGAAGGGTTTGGAGGAGGATCCAGAGAACTACAGGCTTGTCAGCTTGACCCTGGTGCAAAGGCAGGTCATGGAGCAGATAAACTTGAGTGAAAAAAACATAGCAAGTACAAGACAACCAGGGGATCAGGCCAAGCCAGAAGGGGTTTAGGAAAGGCATGTCCTGCTTGAACAAGCTGATCTCCTTTTATAACCAAGTGTCCCAACTGCTGGAGGAGGGAAAGGCTCTGGATATAGCCCACCTGGACTTAAGCCATTGATACAGCCTCCCACAGAATTCTCCTGGAGGAACTGCCAGCCCATGGCTTGGACAAGTGCTCTCTTCACTGGGTTATAAACTGGCTGGATGGCTGGGCCCAGAGAGTGGTGGTGAATGGAGTTACATCCAGTTGTAGGTCAGTCACGGGTGGTGTTACTCTGGGCTCAGTGCTGGGGCCAGTCCTGTTTAATGTCTTTATTGATAATCTGGATGAGGGGATCAAGTGCACCCTCAGTCAGTTCATGGGTGAACTCAGGCAGGAGTGTTCATCTGCTGGAGAGTAGGAAGGCTGTCCAGAGGGATCTGGACAGGGTGACTGACCTACAACTGGATCAATGGGCTGAGGCCAGTGGTATGAGGTTCAACAAGGCACTTGGGTCATGACAACCCCAGGCAATGCTACAGGGATGGGAAAGAGTGGCTGGAAAGTGGCCCAGAGGAAAAGACCTGGAGGTGCTGGTCAACAACAGCCAAACATGACCCAGCTGTGCCCAGGTGGCCAAGAAGGCTGATGGCATCCTGGTCTGTGTCTGTCAGAAGTAGTGTGGCCAGAAGCAGCAGGGCAATGTTTGTCCCCTGTACTCACCACTGGTGAGATCACACCTCGAGTGTTGTGCCCAGTTCTGGGCCCCTCACTTCAAGAAGGATTTTGAGGGGCTGGAGCATGTGCAGAGGAGGGCAATAAGCTGGGAAAGGGTCTGGAGCACAAATCTTGTGAAGAGCAGCTGAGAGAGCTGCAGGTATATAGCCTGGAGAAAGGGAGGCTCTACAATTCCCTGAAGGGAGGGTGTAGCCAGGTGAGGACTGATCTCTTCTCCCAGAGAACTAGCAAAAGAACAAGAGGAAAACCCTCAAGCTGCAGTGGGAATGTTTAGGTTGGATATTAGAAAGAATTCCTTCACAAAGGGTGGTTAAGCATTAGAATGGGCTGCCAGGGAGGGGGTGGAATTGCTACCCCTGGAGATATTCAAGAAATGGCTGGACATGGCACTTAGTGATATGGTCGAGTTGACAAGGTGTTGTTTGGCCAAAGGTTAGGTTCAACAATCTTGGAGGCCTTTTCCAACCCTAATGATTTTATTTGGTGAAAACACCAAGGTTCAAACTCCTGTCAATGAAGCAGATAAAGAGCCCTTCTTCCACTGTCCTCCAGCCCTGTGGCCAACATGACTCAGTGACATTTCCACACATGTCCTTTGACACTTCAAAAAGTGCTCAGAACTCCCCAACCCCACTGCTACTCCTACACTTTTGTTCCACTACTAAAAACAACTTCTGAAACCCAAAAAAACTTGTTACGTGAAGCTTAAGAGCACTGCAACCATCTCTTCACACTCATGTATTAAAAGTTCCAACAGCTCCCATTATAGAGGAATTCCCTGTCTGCTCAAAAAAGAGAAGATGGAGGGAAACAAAGGTGAAAGATTGAAAAATAACAAGTGAGAAAGCAAGAGAGATGTGATTAAACAAGCCAGTGGTACAGATTCCCACTTTGCTACATGATTCTTCCAAGAGCCTGCACCAGTTCTGGGTTGCAAAGTTCAAAGGACCTTTGAAACTTAGAAGAGCACCATATCTCTTGAGGAGCTCTTCATAGATTCCCAGGTAGTCTCTGCTTACCAGTACACCTATCTACCTGGTCTTACAATATCAGCTCTCTAAGTAGGTGTACACATTTTCTCCAGTGTCACCACTTAAGAGAAGTTCCCTTGCTGTACTTCAGCCTGCTACAATATCTGTAGCCACATCTGTAACTTCCCTGGTGCTTCTCAGAGTCAGAAACTACCGAATGTCCTTTGGGAGTCCTCGCTTGTCACAGTCCTTGGCACAGCACCCCTCCCCCTGCCCCGTGCCACCTCCCTGCTACCACTGAGCTCTGTCCCAAATACCCACATCAACATTGCTCCCGAGGCTGACACAGAAACAGTAGGTGCAAGCCACTTCCCAAAGCTGGAAACTACAGCAGGACTCCGCAGGTGAGGTCACAGGTGGTGCACAAGGCTGAGAGGCCCCATGCAAGCCTTCACAGCACTAGCAGCACCTCCAGAATTAAAGCAATCTCCCACTGCAAGACAATGCAATATTGTTGGAGAATAAGGTACATGTGCCAATTTCATACTCAGATCTTTCTAGAGAGCTTGACCCAAGTCTGCTACATAAAAAGAAGTACAGATAATCTGGGTGTCCCCACAGGGTGCAGATAGGACGTATTTGTATCTTCAAGAACAAGCTGAAGAAATTTGATCTCATGGACTTTTTCTTATTTACTTAATTATATACCAGACTTTAAGAGGAAAAAAAACTAGCATTTTTATTTAGTGCACAAACTGTGTCAGAATAAAGGTAAAGTGGAAATCAACAGAGCACAGGAAAAGAGTCAAGAACAGAGACAATGTCAAATCAGGTCTCCATGAGGAAATTCTGCCATTTCACAGTCTGGGCACTTCCTGAAGGAAGATTTGCAGAGCTTCATTGTATGAAGAGCTTCATTTCTCAACAGCTTGTCCTTCCATAAATTTTTCTCTTTGCTTTTTGAACCCATTTATACATTCAGGAAAATTAAATGTACACTAACTCCCACAATTTAATTTTGCAGTGTGTGAAAAAGTACTTATTTTTCCTTTAAATTTACTGCCAGTTTTGTTGGCGTTTTTTTGTTTGAGTTTTTTTAGGTATTGGTTGTGGCTTTTTGTTTGTATTGTTTTAACAAATGGTGCATACCAGTTTTCCTGTGGAAAATGGGTATTCACTGCCACTTTGTAACCACCTCTGTAGTGGTCATAACTGACAGACCTCTCATATTACCTCTCTATCATTTTTTTTTTTTAAGCTGAGGAGCTCCAGTGCACTGAAATCCTAGTTCCCCTTTTCCATACCTTGCTTCCAGCCTTCACTTCCCATTGTTTAATCAGCTGTTAGCCCACAGAAGAGCGGTAACTGCCTTAGCTGTCATGAGCCTTTGGCTCATGAGCCCTACAAGCTTTTTTTGCCAAAAGGTGTCTGGAAATCCAAGTCTGCTGCAGTGATGCACACATAGGCAAGCAGTGCAGTAGGCTACCAACAATGAATCTGTAGAGCCAAGTGTGCAGTGCCAAGGATCTGCCATGCACACAAATAAACGAATACCAGTAGTCCAGTCTCATGGAGTGATTAGCAGTGCACTCCTGGAGCACATCAGGTTAATTTTATTCTAAGGATGCTCATTTTGTATAATGCAAGATCTGTCTGCCATGTGAACTACAGCAGGGTAAGTGGGGATAATCTGGAGACTGGCTTCAGAAGTGCACTCCTTATCTGAATTAACAAACCTGTGCCAAAACATCCCCTATCAACTGGATGTACCTTCAATTCAGGTTGGCTCATAAAGCCAAAGAATGCTGGATTTATGAAGAGCATCATCTTCAGCCCAAAAAAACCCCAAAATCAGTATGTCTCCCTTGATACATATGAATCCACCACTCGTAATTTGCCTCTTCTTTTTCCTCTAGTACTAATTCAGCTAATAAATTACATGCCATAGTGTCTATTTTAGCATTTCCTTTTCCCAGTTGCTCTAGAATTCTCCATGAACACTGATGGGTGCTCATGATCTACAAGCTTTTTTTTATTAATTTGTTTTAAAATTCATTCTTGTAGTAGTTCACTTGGGGACAGCTCTTTAGATTTCCACCACCCAAAAAAACCCCAAAAAAAACCCCAAAAAAACCAAAAAAACTTTACTCTAGAAACATCTAGTACACGCTCACATAATACTGTTTCTTAGTCTTATCATATTCTCTTACCTCTTTTACAATTCAAAAGAATTGTATAAAAATCTTTCTCTGGTTTCTCTTTCTAACGATCTGAAAGGATTTTGCTGTGACTTCCTCCCCAGTCCATTTTTTATGACTTTAGCAATCAAAACAAAAAGACAAAATATTTACCAGAACTTATGGTCTTTTCCATTCTTATTCTATTGGATATGACTCCCAACTTTTGAAAAAACACCACCTTCTTATTTCTAACAGACTGCTGTAATTTTTTGTTTACACATACCATCTTTGTCATGTTTTTGGTATTTTTTTAAATCTTCCTTGACATGGATACATATTTACTCTTAGTTTCTACTAATAGCACAATTAAAGAGCTTTGATGCCATTTCAAATAGCTTGTCCTTTTAGCTGTTTCTCATATTTTTCTCTCAACACACACTGTCATGTCATTTAGGTCCACTTTTTAAAGATACTTGATTTCTTACCTACCAAATTGATGCTGAAGTTGAAGTCACTGTGGTTCCTACATTTGTTTAACTTAATAAAGATGAGATATATAATGCTTTCTTTATCATTCCCCTGAACCTCTGCCATATAGAATATAAATTTTATCCAGGATGTTGTTTTTGGGTTTTTTTGCTTTTTTT
>VZRH01007408.1:528400-557355 GCA_013397555.1 Urocynchramus pylzowi
TTTTTTGGGTTAAATTTTTTTTTTTTTTTTTAATAAGAACTTCCTACTAAACAATCTTGATAACAGAAAAGTTTTTGTTCATCATCAAAAAAAAGTACTGATGCTAGTTTTCTCAGAAATCCTGAGTTGGAAGATTAACAGTAATGATTAAAGCAACAATAACAGTTTCACCCTAAAGCCAAGGCAGGGGTCAGGGAGGCTGCAGGAGGCAGCAGGACGTTGCTGCTCCACATTCTGGGGCTGGTAACACCTGGCAGGAGAGGACAGGGGTCAGGCTCTGCTGGGAAGCAGCACCATGCCCCAGCCATATGCAGAACATCTGTTCATCTCTCCTGCTAGGAAAACCTGCTTGTTTAATAAATACGAGGTTGTATGCATACATTAAGCTTACATTTGTACAGCAGTGAATTTACAAAAGTCTTTCTTTCCCACCCCTTAGTCCGTCTGCCAGAAACACTCAGCTATAGGTTTCTCTACAGACTAACCCCACATTAAAAATCTGAACCAGTATGACCCAGCCTTCTCAGGCCATGGAGCATTTAACCATTACTGCTTGTTGAACCACAGCAGATTTCTATCAGCAGCACTTTTCCTGGCCCAGCCACTGCACTACGGTTGCATGAAGCACTGGTTTAAAGAGCAGAATGTCACAGCTGGTGGAGTGCCCTGCTCCAGCAGAACTAAGCAGGGATCTAGGCTTGCCTGCAGGACTCAGGATTCAGTGGGATGCTCCTTGGGACTTCTTATCCTCTGAGAGAAGAAAAAGGAGTCTCTAAAAAGATAACTAGTTCCTGTACATGACTGCAGGAACTCCACCTAACCAAAGCATGGTAGAAGTTGGTAATGTGGAACTGTGTTCATTTGTGTAAAATGTTAGAGGCTATAGATATACAAGGTATTAAAGAAACCACTAGTTATGATTAATTTTTAATCTCAGAAATGGTAGTCAAATTAAATACTTAAGTGTCCTTTTCTAATCCTGCCTTATCACATATTTCTCTTTTTTTTAGAGAAATTCAAAGGGAACATTACACATAGCTAAAAAGCTTTTAGGAACTAGGTATGAAGATATTTTAGAAGAAATGCCACATATAAATCTGACTGCACCAAAACCTGTGAGAGATAACAGGTTCATTTCAATGATTCTACCCATCAGAGGCTCCCCCACCCACAGCTGCTGCTCAGCCTTCTGCTGCAGAAGGTGACAGCAATATGGGCACCTTGTCCCCAAAGACATGGTGCTCTGTACATACACAATGGAGCCAGGCAGTGGAAACACCACAAAACACAAACCCTAAGCCTCTCTTTAATCAATTTTTCCATACCACAGCTCAAACCATTTCCTTCCCCCTCCACCAGTAAGGAAAACCGTGCATTCTAATCCACAAGAGAGAACTATCCAACTGTATTTTTTTTCTCAGGGCTAATTTGCAGACTTAATTTTTTCAAGTTCTTCACTAAATACATTTCAGCTGAAATCCTCTGCAGGCACAGAAACCCCATCAGGCACAGGTCATTTCAAAGACTGAGTAATGGCTGGTGACCACTGCCATGCACCACTGAATTATCCACAGGAACAGAACAGTTAGGAGATTGACAGCAGGGAAGATAGTCCAGCTGGTTTACAGTTCAAAGCCTTTCCATTCCCTCATTTGCTTCGCAGTGCTGAGCAAGCTTGGTTTACCTCTATCTCAGCTCCTCAAATCATCCAAGGAAAGCAATGGCTGCTCTCTCCTGCAGATGGAAGTGTTGTGAAGGGCACATGTAAATTCACAAAACACAAGGGAACTTTGCTCCCCACATGTGGGGATTGCAGTCCCCAGTCAGCACCCAGAACAAGTACTTGTTATTAAATGCTGGCTGAGATCTATCCACCTCATTAACAGCAGCAATGAGCCTTTCAACACAGGAAATAAAAATATGTAAAGACTCAAAATTCCTGACCAAACCCTCATGATTTTAAGTTAAGGAAGCTGATGGCAATGCCATAGTTTCAGAACAAGAACAGGAGGTTGTCTCCCACAGAAACAACTCCGGTCCAGGAGCTACCAGTGCTCCAGTCTTCACATAACAGCATTAGTGCTGATGCATTCTTGACAGACATTTTCCTTAGGGTTATGTGCAACATCTATTTGTGATGTCTGACAGCAGAGCCTAAGGAAAAAACCAAAACCTACCCATCCTCCTCCTATAGGAAGCCCCCAGCTTGCAGGCACTTACAGAGGAACCTCCCCATATTTTTTTTTTTGCAGAGAAGCCAGACTATGGAGCGGAACCTTTGTGTTCAATTCTAGTTTTGTAACATTCAATCTCAAGACAACTCTTCATTTTACCCCACCATTTAAAATATTCAGACATTGCTAGACAGTGAGGAAGTTTCCTCAACTTACATAATGCTTTCCCTTCTCTTCCTCTTCCCTTACATCCTCCAAGTTGGTGAGATGACCTGGGCAGAGCTCCAAGAAGAGTGCAGTAGGAAGAGCAGTGATTCTTGCTACCTTCTCACCAGTTGTGCTACAGACCTCCCAGACATGAGCAGGAGATGAAGTGACCACCAGACTTTCTCTACCATGTGGCGATGCTCCACATCAGAATCAAATACACTTCTGTTCAGTGAGTCTCTTCAGAGAGACAGAAAGAAAAGACAACTCCAAACAAGCACAAATGCTGACTTTGTTTTCTTTCTTCAGATCTACTGACACCCCCTTTTCTTACTGTTCAGTTCCAAGAATTGTGTTTTACCTGCTGTGCTTACTTCAGTTCCAGGAACATCTGGGGCTGAGAAGCCACCGATCATTCAGAGCAGCTACTTTTCCCAAGCTACTTTTCCATCAGCCCAGCTGCAGCAGAATCAAAGTTGCAAGTGTGACAAGCGAGAGAAGCTCTGGGAGTTTGCTCTGGCACAAGCTGGGAGGACTGGAAGAGCACTGACGTAATGAGACCTATATAAGGCTTTGTGACAACCAGCAGTTGTCTCAGTGGTTTTACAAGTATCAGTTGTATTTACTCTAGCTGAGGTGCTGCTGTCTGCAATAGAAATTCAGCTTTGCTGTGGCTGCTTCTCAATTCAGCATTCATGAAACAGTCAACACCCTTGGTCAGGATCAAGGGCTCATCATGGTAGATACTAGGCAGATAAAGAAGATGATATCATCCCATCCCAAAGACTTGGCAGAGATAAAGAAGGAGTAAGATGATGACAAAGTACCTGGAAAGCGAAAAAACAAATCCAACCATGCCCCTTCTTGGCTTCTATCAAAGTAGTGATTATGTGTAAAGCCCTGACTGTATGCATACATATAAATAGAAATCAAGACTCATACTCAGCACTGGGAAGTTGTTTAGCTAAAGTCTGCAAGCTCCTGCTTGTAATAATCTTCCAGCCTTCTGAGTGGAGCCAAGAAAAGGGTTTAGCATTTTTCCTCTTCTCTAACCTAATACTATTTGTAAATGTGTTTTTTCTCTCCCCTATCTTTCCATTTGGTTTTATTTATGTAGACATGCCAGTGTGGTAAATTTCAGACCTATAATTTGTGGCTTCCTGACTTGGGGATGGTTCTGAAGTAGTTCTTATGTGGCTGTTCCTCCAGCTGAATGTTTACACACATATACACTGTGCACAGCTTTTACTTATGTGCATGAGCAAGAGTTCTGCATGCTTCGCATAACTTTTCAGAGTCTACATGTGTTTCTGATCATGACAACACATTGAAAATATGTGCCTACAAAACACATTTTAAATGTATTTATACAACACAGTATGTGCTTACCCTTTGAGGTGTTTTCTTTATATAGAAAAGCTGAAGATTAGGCTTCCTGTTCTCATTCTTTCCCTTTAAGTTCTTCTCTTGCTATTCATTGTATCCAGGTTTCCATTACCACTCAGCTATACACTATTTTTCACTGGCATGAAATCAATCAAACCTGAATTCTGATAACACACATGCGCATGATAAAGCATGAGACTATCCCCTAAGGTGATATCTGGACTTTCACATTTCAGTCAATTCAACAACAGTGATGGTGTGGAAATGAGCATCAGCTCAATGTCTACCAAGAGATCACACCTCATAAGCCTTCAAGGTATCAAAAAAGTGCTCATTGTCACCATAATGAACATATATGTGCTGTAACTCTCTTTCCTCAAAAAAAAAAAAAAAAAGGAAAAAAAAAAAGGAAAATCTAATAAATTCAGTCTTGTTTTTAATGGTTTAAAACAGTGATTTAGCTCCAAAGTCTTTTTTTTTTTTTTAAATTTGGTTGTTTTAGCTTGCAGATGAGGCCTAACAAGCCATTCTATGTTTCCTTCCAGATGTCAAACTTGAAGGCATTAATAAGAATTTTCACACCTGAATCTTGCAATAAGCTACATGTATAAAAAGTCAGTCAACCTATTGTCCCCAAACAGGAAACACAAAGAGCCACAGCTAGTTCTCGATTGCCCCACACTTCTGAAAATATTCACTCTTCTAGGACATTACAGTATGAGAGATAAACATTACTTTCTCCACCATGACCTTCCTTTTCCTGAGGCTGAGATGCAGGAAGGGAAGGCAGGCAGGCTGCAGCAGCCCTGGGACCTGCACTCACAGCTTGCCAGCTCAGTTAATAGCTACAGCCTCCTCTGGGGTGGCCTTCCCCCAGTGAGGAAATACAAAACAGGTATGACCAGAGCCTGAAAATGGTAACAACTTTAAACTAGATGAGCTTAACAAAATGACTATGTGTGTTCTGCAGCCTTTGGACTAATCTTATAAACTTGAGCAGTCCTAAAAGTCAAGTGCTACATAAATGTACTCACACGCTGGTAAATGCCTGCAGGACCAAGACCTAAGTTAAGTAGATTCTACAAACCTCATTATTGTCTGTATTTACAGAATATGATCTATCTGACATATGTATGTTCCCTTTTTGTCATCATTGTCTTGAATGGATTTTTATTTATGTGCATGACTAGACAGGCTGTGTTTTTATGAATACCAGCATTCATCCACAGAGAACAATAAAACGTCTTTCTCCCACTGCAAAAGTTTGTCTGGGAGCAGAGACTTACACAGCTCAGCCAAGCAGTCAAATGCCACAAAAACATCCATGTAGGAAACCATGTAAACAAACAATTTCCAAAGGACTTGTACAGCAGGCTGTGATACATAATCTGCTTGCTGCACTGTTAGGGACAAGTCAATTTTTACCATTCAGAATATTTTCACAACCTATTTGAGATAAGAAGAAACAGAGGGCTGAGAGGACTAGAAAATCCAACCAGGGTTAGTCCCCACTGACAAGCCCTCAGCAGCCCAACCAGCTGAGTAATTCCTGCGGTGCTCTCCTACAGCAGAGTCACACAGATAAAAGCCTAATGGCACCACCAGTCAGACAGCAAGTGCCAGCTGCTCACACAATGATATATGAAAAAAAGGTTAAATAATACAGCAGCAGTATATTGTCTGGAAATTCCAGATGAGGGCCAGCCTTCTGCATGGATCCATGGTACGGCCTTACCCTGGCAAGGAGGAGGCATCTTTCCTCCTCCTACTCCCCCCCTGTTAGCAGGACCTGGAGCTGCTGCTCACCCTTTCCTGCAGTGGGAGGAGTCCAGTGGGGAAGACAGACAATGGGAAGATAAACACCTCACTCTGGATCTCTCTTATAGCCAGTTGGTCCCCAAACACACTCTGGACTACATTACCTCTCAACCATTAACTTTCTCTTCCTAAAGAGAATGCTGGACCTGCTGATAGGATCATTGGGAAGAGTAAAGTACTGACGAGGAGCTGTTTTGGATAGCAAGGAAGCCAAAGGGCATATGATGGCATGTTTGAGAGAGAAAGGCTCAAACATGTCCTGAAAGCACAAGTGTTCCCAACAAGTGTCCCTGTGCTGGTTCTGCATCGTCTAGAGCCAGTCAGGTATCCAAGAGGCAGAGACTGATGGTAAAAATAAATAATTAACAAACAATCTCAAGCCAAAAGCCATTGGGAATAATGGTTTTGTTCTCCAAAACATTTACCATGCTTGAGCCCTGTTTAAAGCCTGGAATGGAATTTCAGACCACTGTTTTACCCAAATTTTATCTAAATCCATAATTTTTGGTGGAAAAAAAAATACTACAGGAATTTTTAGTCAAATTATCTTCTAATCAAATTGCGGACCACTTTATCTAGTTTCTTCCATTCTGCTAAACCCAGCCTCTTATATTACAAATTAAATTCAGAATAATCCACTTTTTCTGTTCATTCTGATGATGTTTTTTCAGAAGAATAAATAGTTATTTATCAGAAAAGGAATAGAAATAAAACTTCTTTTTTTAAGAAGGTTAAGTGGCGCCTAATAGTCTACAATCCGACAAGTTAAGCAAACAAGGAGAAGGGGAAACCCTACCTTGTAAATAAGGCAATTACAAATCTAGTTTCTACACTCTGGAAAGAAGCCAAGACCTAAGTGTGAAGGACTCAGAGGAAAATCTGTTGTAAATTCCTTCAAGTGAAAGTCCCTATTTAAAAGGCAGAGAACACATTTTAAAAAGGTCATGAAGTCACAGCAGTTGTTTGGGTTTTTTTCAAAGCACAATTCTAAATGAACTTTGACTTCTTTTTACAAAGGCAGAGATACACACAGCTGCACGTGAAGTGTAACCCTGACACTAGAAGGAGAATGGCAATGACTAAAAATAGGTTTTGCACTGAACTTCTGTAGGTACTTCAAATACCTGCTGAGTAGGAATTGCAACCTCAATGATTGTGAAAATTATTCTTATATATTCTCAGTTAAAAAAAAAAAAAAGAAAAAGAGAGAGAGAGAGAGAGAAACATGCCTCATCTAGACATAAAGTGAGAAGTTATCTATAAGCTGTTTCAGTAAACTTTCACTTGAACCTGGTTTTATCCTCTTTCTAGGTAAGGGGGCTGTGTGAACAGGGAAATATGGCAACAGCAGACCCATGTTCCTTGACGATAGCTTCTAAGTCTAAGCTCTTTGGAAGGTTTTTAGCAAAGTTAAAAGACTGAATCTGAAAGACAGAGCTGACAAGTCATGCCATTCCATCTCAAATATTATGGATGAGTAGTTTAAACAGAATTCAGTGCATGGGTATATACATTCACCCACAGGCATACACACATGTAAATACTTTTATACTTATATAAAGCTCAGGCAAATTCCTCTGAAACTAGGAAACCAGACTGGAAAATCCACTTACATTACACCTTTGCATTTTAGTCATAAATTAAAAAGACTGTGGGTGTTGTGACTAACTGACAGAGAGTAAATTGAGCCACTATGTGGTGTTTACCATGGGGTAAACTGTTGCCTCTCCTGATTTTTAATTGGAGGTTAACTTTGGCACACTCCACTATAAACAAGTTCTGGCACTAAAAACAAAGAGACAAGGATACTTTCATGGATGTATTCCCATAGTTCATCAAATATTCATCACTTACATTGCCCAGATATATTGTCATAGGTGATAAACACACACACATATCAATAACAATAGTCTGATATTCTGCTCCATTCCTCATCACAGAGGTACCCAATCCTGATTCCAAGGAAAGCAACAGCGCAGTGTGCAACCATATCCAAGAACATGAAAGGTCTGGCTCTAACTCTCAGAAGCCTTCCTGAGCAAGTATAGCAAAACAGTACCTTGATCCTGGCCCCCATTTCTATTCACCTTACATATAATTGCACACACATACAAAAGTGACCCTGAACTAGATATAGAATGACCCAGCAACACTTCACCACACCTCCTACATAACATCAGAAGGCCTCACGGCAAACACCCCAGGCATTTGCTGTCTCTGCCAGTCAGCATGCTGACAGATCACACACACACACACGAAAAAAGTTACTGCAAGAAAGGGTCCTGGCAGAAAAGTGATGGCAAATCCCAGAACAAAGCTTCTATAACACCTTATATACAGGATATATAAGTAGTCTCAGACTCACCAGCTGGCAAGACTACCACATTTCAGGCAGTACATACTTGAGCATGCCCAGCTTACTTAGAGTTGTACTGTGGCTCAAGCAGACATAAAGAAACACAAATATCTCATTTATAATTTTATTAATACTTTAAAAAAATAGAGGCTATTTGGGTTTTTTTTAGCTTATCAGGCTGTTACTCTCTTGCATTGTTACTATGTAAAGTATATTATTCCCCCCCAAAAATTAAAACATGACACCCTTAATCACAGGTTGCTCCCACTAATAAACTACCTATTTAATATGTTTACATAGGCTCTTTTTCCACAGTACGAGTCATGCTGAAATTGCCCTTATTAAAATATCTCTGTTTATTTGCATGACTAATCAGTACTTATCTGTAACATGACACTTTATATCTTCAAAGCACTTCAACTGCATATAAATGGATTATCTGAAAACTTGCCCAAAAATGTATCTTGAAATCTGAGGCAAGACTCAGCTATTGCTTCCTAAAATAACTACTGGCTTTAGGTGCACTCTGAATCGTAGTGAGGGCAATACTGGCAGGTCTGCAGAAGCATATGTGTTAATTATGGAAAGAGTAAATATTTCACAAAAGAGATAAAGGCAGCAGACCTTGTTCCTTGATGAGGTGGAAAAGCAGATGGCTCAGTCCTTTGAGTGGTAGTAAAGACAAAGTCTAGCCCACTTCTCACCATGCTTTTTGCTTAAAAGAGCTGTCACACTTATGTGCAAATGAAGTCCCACATCCCTAAAATTGCTTGCAAGAGACTTGCCACCATTCTTTCACTTCCTCCTCTTTGGAGCTTTCTGCAGACTTGAATGTCAAAATATTCAGGACATCTGGTACTCTTTATGGAGACTCTGGCCACTAATGATTTGCACTGCATGAGAAATTACTTCTTGGTACCATGCCACCTGTGTGTCTCCCCATAAAGTTCATACCCCTGGTTGAAAGTAGATTTCAACTTTTTGCTTCACAGCTTATTCTAACAAGGAACTTATATACAGAAACAAGCTACTTCCATAAGCACAGAGCTGCCCTACCTGCCTGCAAGTTATTTTCCTTCTTAAAAATTAACAATTACATAAAAAATGGCAGGGATGTGGGGATGTGTCTTTCAACTCTATCAGAAGCAGTATAAAAGAGCCGGTTTTGTAGGTCTATTGTCTAGATTTTAAAAGGCCAAACTATATTTTAGAGCTATCAATAAGCTTGCCCTTGTCAGAAGTGTAGCACCACTACTAATACATTCCTTCTATTAAGAGAAAAACCCCCATAGTTCTTCAAAACAAAAAGTGGTGGTTTTGTAATGTTCTGCAAGTGCCTCAACCGAAGGAACAATTGTAATTTTCAATGATGCTTTTACTCTAGATAAGTACAAAACTGCAAAATTACTGAATCTGAACGTTACTGCTCCCTGCCCCTCTTTCGTATGTGGTGGCCCTGAACTGCATCTTCTCATGCACTCATTTGATTGCTTCAGGGTCCTTTAAACCTCCAAGTTTCACTAGGGTTATGGTGAAGTGTGCATGGTGGCTTTTATCCAGAAGGGCCTGAAAGTACTTGATGAACTCTACCAGGATGCAATCACACACAGCCTACTCACATATCTGCAAATTCATAAGGTAGAAGAGACATCAAGAGATCATTAAGTCTGTCCCTCCCAGCAGGATCAATTATACTCAGGCTATTTCTGACAGAGGCCACCTCACCCTTTCTCTAAGACTTCAAATAATGGAGGTTCCACAGCTCCCTTCAGCATCTTAAACCAGTGCTTAACTCTCCTTGGCATCAGGTTTTTCAACCAAATTCAAGCTCTCTGCTGTAATTTAACCTTACTGTCTCTTGTCCTATACATTTCTTACATAAATCTTTAATGTTTGTTCTTATGATACCAATGCAGTCATCTTTTCTTAAGACTATGCAACATAGTTTGATTTGATATTTTCTCAAAGGCCAATGTTTTCTAAGCAAGACGGTAGTTGCCCTTGCTGAAACTATCTGCTATGGTAAGTACTTCACGTTATTGCAGGCACTGCCAGCCCTAAAATGACAGTCACTAAAAGGAATGGAAGTGCCTCCCTTGCACAGTTAATGAGAGGCTCTCTTGAAGAATCTGCTGAGAACCAGAGCCCCAGCCCTTTTTTCCTGTTCTGTGTTGGTTAGAAATACAAGTAATTTGCCATCAATTCTGAGGCAGTTCTCATTACTCATACTGACGGAGTCACACAGTTTGGTTTAGACTCAAAAGATTTGAATGCCTGCTGGTTGTGTCCCTCTTCAGCTTTGGGAAAAAAGAAAAACCCAAAGAAAAGTCAGACAAACAAGATCTGAGCAAAGCTTTTCTGCACTGCTTTTTCGGCTGCTCTTTAGAGCCTTTCAACTGTACTAATAAGTACAATACAGAACAATTAAATCCCCAACCCATTACACTCAAGAAGTTAAAACTAGTAGAAAAGGCTTGATAAAAAAAACCCAACAAACTTACCATCTAACTAGGTAAGACAGACTGTAATAAAGGGATAGATCATTAAAAAAGAAGAAAAAAGCTTCTTTACCAATGTCAATATAAACAAAATATCCACAGAAAATTAGATACATCCTAAATTAGAAAACTAAGGATGTAGCTGCAAGGAGCACGTGTGGGGTTTTCTGCAAAACTACCGTTCCCCCCAACCCTGTCACATGTCTGTCCCACTCCTGACCTGGGAGTTTTTTCAGCACTGAACAGCCCGTCATTACCACTGAGCTTCAGTAGGCAAACACATAAATTGGTGTTAAGTTTTCAACATGAGCAGCACAAGAGAAATTGAATTACCATTTTTTGGCTGGTGACTGAGGCAATGAATCTCACAGTTCACCTCCTTATTTCAAGAGGGGAGCAGGAAACACAGAAGCTACCAAGTCTGAAGGACCCCCAGCCCTAGCACATATCCCATGTCTTCCCCCATGAAGAACTGCTTGAAATATAACTTATAATAAACAAATCATGCCTAAAATGTTCATAAAGCATTATTAATATAAAATAAAACCACTTTATAACCTAATTACAATATATACTGCCTCTTCAATCCTCTTCATACAGTTTTAACTTACCACAAATTTAGAGAGATCTCAGGAAAACCATAAAGTTTGCACACATGAAGCAATGGCTTCACCCCCCACCCCGGAGACTCCTTTCTGTCTTCCTTTATTCCTCCCCCACCCAAGCCCTGAGTACAGGAAGAGAGATCTCCAGCTGCCTGATGAAGAAAACAACTACCAAACAGTGTGCATCATTCAGATGGCTTGGATGATTCAGCTTTTCCATGTGAACTTTAAGTGGCACAAATGGTGCTTTGTGCATTTCTGAATCAAGAGTATTTAATAGTCCAAGAACATAACACAATTTCTACTTGAAGAAAAACTTTTCATCTTAAATACAGCAGCATATCTGTTACCTTACAATGGCTCCAGTTCTCAAACCAATCAATAAATACATCTACCTGTGCTTATGGTATTGCAGCATCTTCAGCCTTTAAAAATACATTTTGCATTGTTCTCAAAAGCTGAACAGAGTAGGACAGTGAAAAGAGGATCTAGTGACGAGCTTACAGTTTTGAAAGCCACCTGATGTGATGTGCATTGGTTTTAGAGTGGGAGGGCTGGGAAGGAACAGAAAACCCAGGTGTAGCAAGCAGTCTGCTCTCCCAAAATACAACAGCACAATAGTACAGCAGCAGCTTGATCATAAGCATCCCACAGTTACCTGCAGCTCATTGTCAAGAAACTTGTAGGAGAATAGTATTAAAAGTTTCCAGACAGTAGGCTGAGTTATGAAACCCTACACAAATGCAAAACACATACATATTTTCTTTGTGTATTTTTTCTTTAGCACTGCTCAGATAAAGAATTAGTGCCTGGTTTTACTTCTCTAGTTTCTTTGGCCTTTATTAATTTGTTCAAATGTTCATTTGAATCTTCTTCATCAACAAGATCCTATTTTCATTTCACCCTTTCAATCATACATCAGAAACAGCTCTAATCAACCAATCAGATTTGACACAAAAAGTAGAAGGAACCTAGTGCTCACACCTAGTGCTGAGGACAGAACCTCTTGTCCAACAAACCCTGTTTATTTAGTGGGAGAATTTATTTATGCTCAAGTACAAAAGCAGCACAAGTATGTTGAACACAACACTGCCTTCTGTAGGCACCCAAGTGTGACAATACCAAAACTGCCTGAGGTGTTTAGCAAGGGCACCTTGAGCAAAGTGAGAAGGTAGCAACAGACTAAACAGACTAGTCATCACTGGAAATCACTGAAGACCTAGAGAAAAACAACAGAAACGTTGCTTGGCCTGTGCTTTGAACAATGGAAACGAGCCTTTGGGGTCACATAGTGTGCCACCTCCTACTAGGGCAGCTAAGAATTTTGTCTTAGGGATGCAAACTAGGCAAGAGTACTGCAGAGCAATGTTTTGGCGGCATCTCTTCTCCCACTAATGGCTTTCATATGTTTTTGTGATTTTATAATTGACTTGCACTTCATTTTAAAATGTAGGCATGTTACGCACATCCAACCCAAAAAGGTTTTATCAAACTAGTTGGGGTGATGCAATTCTCATCTTACAGCTCCTGCCCTGAGATAACACTGCCAGAGTCAGCCTCACTAGCCAAGATGTCTCTCTTCACAGCCAGCTACATGAACAGCAAATACTGTGTGAGATCAGAGGGTGTCCAAAATCATCCGCATTTTGAAAACACACCAAATACTTCATTGCAAACTCGATGAAAAATCCACATTTGCAAGAGTGACCTGCGGGAGAAGTCATGCGCTTTGGTAACCATGTGTGATTCAGGCTTTTTGAACTTCAGACTTCTGGTGATGTTTGTTTTCACTCCCTGACATTTCTTGATAGGGAGAAAGATAGCAGGAGTACTTCTCATCACAGCTTCCCATCACACCTCCCCCGCTTTGGTCAGCCACTGGGAAAATGAGTCATGATGCTGAAACCTGAGCCTCTTCCACATCCTTCTAAAAGCCTTATTTCCCACACAGACCACATCCATTCCAAGCACAGCAGCCAGCCACACTCAGCACAGGTCAAACACATTTCTTGTGACCAGATTCACCCCTGTGTGAGCACCCCAGGGTATCCGCCTCGCTGCCTCTCCCAGACAGCTGCATCTCACTTGTCCCCTTTGCTTTAGTAAAGACCTCTCTGTGCAGCACTAGGTGAAACATGCCTGTGCCATACCAGGAGCTCATATGCTGCCAAATCTTTTTGGTTTTTAGATAATGGTTCCCTCATATTACCTCTGCTCTGACTCTGTGAGACGCATCATGTCACTCCACAATGTTCCCACACTTCCACAGGAGAACCAACTTTGCAAATCAAGTACTTTGTCTCATTAGCCTTTTATTCAGGGGCCTGTCACTCATGTCCTGAGCATGAGGGAGGGAAGAGAGGGGCTGCTGCTTTAGCTGATGGGTTTCCCTCCACCCCACACAGTCACTGCACAGACAGCAGGAGAGGGCAGACAGGGAAGGGCAGGAGGTCCACACCCATCACTCCACTCCAATGCCACCTATGAATCCAGCATTACAAAACTCAGAAAGAGGAGAAAAAAACCAGACCTTTCTTCCTACCCAGTGATAAGAAGCTGATGTGTCTGGACCTAAAGGACCAAGGACTGCTTGGGGTGGTCTAAATAACTTCAAAGCAGAGTCTAAGCCAACAGTTTACTAAGCAGAGAGGAATTCTTATGCGAATCAAGAACTTGGAAACGTTGTCTTGTGGGCAGCACTATTTTTGCTGGAAGGCTCTGATCAAAACTATCTTGGACATCAAAACAAACTGATTACGCTATAAATATTAAAGACTTTATAGCTGTTTGTGAAATAAATTCTTGGAAAGTCCCTTAGCCTTAATGCAGGGAGGAAAAGGTCAGAGAGGAAAGACATAGGAAAAGGGAAATAATTAATTTAGGACATCATTTATTTTGCTCTCATCCTACTCACTTATAGGAACCTATACCAATTTCCCCCCAGAAACCAGTGGTAAAGAAATATGCCAGACAATATTAGGACTTCTGCAAGTTCAACGGGACATTTAGTGCTGTGGAAGAGTTTCAGCTAAAACTGTGTTACACCTAAGAAAGCCTTTGGTCTCCTTCTATGGAGACACATTTTAACACCATTCTTGCTCTGCAAGAATCTACAATACCTGAACTACAGCTCTCACTTTCTACTATCATGTAATAAAATTGAACAAATCAGCCAAGATGCAGCCACTGAAGTTTGGCTGATCTTCTACCTGGATGAAAATCCTTAGTTTCATTATTATTCATGAAGTCATTATTCACAAGGCAGAAAAACAAATTTTTCTTGTATTTTGCTAATGGAGTTTTGTTTGGTTGGAGCTCTTTTACAGTTTACAGATTAAAATTTTATGGCTCATTTGTGACTACTTGGCATTACAAACATTTTCACTGGAAATATGGGAGGATTTCATTAGAAACATTGGTACTGAAAACAGCTAATGAGAGATGAAAGAGGAAAACACATTAACAAGTAGCACTGAGAAGCATGCAGGAAAAAACCCAAAACATTAAATACACAGTCAAAACATTGAATATCAGTTTAGACTATGACATATTGTATGCCTCTCAGTAAATATTGCCCAAACAAAAAAGCCTCTAAGCAAAGGTCACAAGTGTCTGAAGCTCCTCACCTGCAAAGGCACTCCCAGAGCACATCTAAACACGTGGTGGCTAAGCACCATCAGTCAGCACAGCCCAGTGATCCATCAGAATCTTGTCAGGTTTGCTCCACAGGTACATTTCAACAATTCCTGCTCTGGCTCTCTTGCACTAAAAAAGGTCTATACTTACCAAGGAGGGTGTGGGGTGCCAGAACTAACAAACCAACAAACCGAAAAAGCCCAAGCAACTATCTCTCTCAGCTGAAGATGGCACAGTAAACTGAACTTCTTGTCCTCTGATTCCTCCACAGTCTGGCATAGAGAACATTCACCCTCACCAGAGAACAAGCAGCAACCACAGTCATAAACTGACCCCAAGGATTTTCCCTACAACTCAGCACTCTCTGGCATTTATTTTATGCTTAATTACTCTGTCTCCATAATCTGTTCATCAAGCATGTAATTGTCCAAAATATCTTTATCCTCTCCCAAAAAAATATATTGGATAACTCCATAACCACTTAAGGGAGAAAGTCAGTGGCTTACATCATCCTGAATAACTGAGGTGACCACACAGGGAGGTTTAAAAAGAAATGTTTACATCTATTTTATGTCATGCTAAAACAAACACATTTCTCCATTGGCAGGAACTGGAGGACACCCAAAGGTCTGGGGTTTTTTCCTCCACTGAGTATGCAATCCTCATTTTTTATTCCATTGGCAAAGTATGTGCAACAGGCAACTCCTGCCTGTTTCATATCCAGTATGTATAAAAAAAAAATCCCAACTCTAAGTGATGTTGGAGCAGTAATATTCTTTTTAAATTTGACTTTCCACTTTCGGACAAAGTCCAGAATAACCCAAACTAACTAAGCTTTTGGACCACTGCATGAGGCCCCGTGGGAATGACACAATCTTACCTGCAGCTGTTATCACAAAGGAAGACAAAAAATGATGGTTAGGGACTTGCATTGTGCAGGCAACAGGATAAAGAGAGGTTACTATTTTAAACTGATGCAGCAGAAGCACAGGCAGCAGAATTTGGTGAAATTACATACTGACAGCAGCTCTTGACTGCTTTTGTCAATATATCTTACAGCTCAAGTGGTGTGTGTGTAACTATATATGACTGCCCTTGTTTCATATGCTAGCATCATACAAATGTAGCAGTACAAACAAGCGTGCATGCTGCAGTTTTGTGGGGTGCTTTATTTGCAGAGTTACTGCCACTCAGCTGAAGCAGCATTCGACACAACACAGACCCATACATTTAGCTTAGCCTGACCCCTCTTTTTTCATTCTCCAAACTGAGTTTTTTTGGAGTGCTCTTTCTACATTTTAAGTGAATCACAGAATATGCTGAGTTAAGTCAGTGGCTTCCTCAAGAGCTCTTGTCCATTATAAAAACCTTACAGCCTGCAAGGAGACAAAAGCATTCCTATGTGACAGCCACAAAGAGCACGTGCTCCATAACCGCAGCATGTGCAAAGTAAAGCTCAAGCTTTACAGAGCTCAGGCTTTTACAGAGAAGAAAGAAGCCATGGTTGTATAGGAGGACAAAGCTTACTCCAGAGGACACAACAATTCTTTCCAATTGCCCATGAGCATTTCTATCTCACACTTTAAGATGATGCACTAGGATGTACAGTGGAAATTTGGGGGATGAATATCTTAGTGCAGAAAACTCAAGCAGAAGCCAACATTCACACTCCTCTGAGATACCAATACTGCTGGCAAAGGCATTTCCGAGAACGCATGAGCACAAAAGCCTTTCTGCCTAGATCATGTGTAAGATACTCCAAAAACTGAATGATGAATGCAGGAAAGCTCCTAGGAAAGTAAAACCTGCAAAAAAAAGGTTTGAACTGAATTCATCAAGATCTAAGTTAAAGCCTGATGAAGGGTTTAACTTGGTCTATTCAGGATGCAATTGCAGATATAGAGCAGTTTGTGAAGACTGCCTGGTGGCAGTGTAATAAAACAGGATACATATTTGGACTAAAGAAACATTTATGCAAGAAGAAAATTCTTTATCCTCTCCAACTATATAGCTAGTTTTTACCATCTGTTTCCTGGTTTGGTTAAGTTTTGGATTTTATTCTCTCTCCTTTCTGTTCAACGAGAACCAAGACTATGGAGCATGTTACTTGTAAAACAAGCCTTGCTTATGAGGAAGGAAAAGTTATTGGCTCATTGATCAGCACAAAATTAGTATAATACTCTCAGTACTGTGCTCACCTCTGTTGGTCATCCAGAATTCAAACACTGAATAATTTAATTGTCCATAATATCAGAGGAAACATGTGGCTTGGAGAATTGCCCTGCACTCTGTCTCTACAAGCCGTTAGGGTTCATTTTTATGTCTTATTTCCTCTCACACATTACCATCCAAAATAGGACACTTTTTTTTGCAATGGTTATGTAAGAGAAACCAAAGGTATTGGCTTTTACATATTCTACAGACTTCAACAGAAGCCTGCTCAATATTTCAAAAGTGTATGATCCCCACTATACATATCTGCATGAGTACTAAATATTATTTTCCATTTTTGTGGGGTTTATGATTTTTTCCAATTAACTGCATTGTATTGTGGAGTACTGTACCATGGCAGGATATCTGGAAATGTACATGGTACTCATTGGAGAAGTCAGCCTAGATACAGCTTTTGATTGGATAGATACGTACCTTCAACATCAAGAGATGAGCCAAGCTTTTGCATAATAACAGAATTTTTTGCAGGTTAAGCCAGAAGGATATCAGCTGTGATCTATTCCTAGATCAGTGGGACTTTTTTTTACCCCTAAACTGTAGAGCATCCTCTATATTCACTATACACAATAAGAGGTTGAGCATGATTTTTTAAATTCATTTTTAAAGTAAAGAAAACACGACATTGAAGATGAGCAGAGTCTTAATTTTAAAAGTCTTGTTTAGACAACACCTTTAGAACAGTTCAGCCTTTTTGAGGCTGGACTATACTACACCACAGAGCCTAAAACATGGCAGTTTCAGCCCTTTTCTTGGAGGCAGGACCAAACTGTTGTAGGGTTCAGCTGCACAGCAGCAGTTCATGTCTAGTACAGACTGCCATCTCAGGGAGCAGAGGAGATTGGCAAAAGACAGACATATCTGCTTTGATCAGAAAGGTCCAAACCAGCCTCCCCAGTCATCAGTGACTCACAATCAAACAAAATTAATTGAGAAGTAAATGAAACACCCTGTCTCTCTCTGAGGGGCTGTAGCACAACTTCATCAGCTTGTTGCAACGGTGACATCTTCACAGACAGAATTACAGTGTGTTTTTAACATCCTGTTATCACATGTGATTCCTGCCCCAGTCCTAAGTGCAAACTAGCATTTAACTTCCCTCTTTCCCCACCAATCATTAAATACAAATCCTTGTTTTCAGCAAGACCAGAGGAATAGAGGCTGTTGGCAATATATGATCTACAAAAACTGTTAGTCTTATAATTAGAAGGTAAAACAAAATCTTATTTTCAATTCATTTGACTAAGCTGTGCCCAATACTTCAATACAGAAAGGTACAAACTCTATCTGTTTAAATGTAAAAATATATACAACTATATTTAACATTTAAATAACTTTAAACATAACTGTTAGCATACTAACAATCTCATATACATACCTTCTTAAACAATACCTCTTTAATATCCTCCTCTTTTGTTAAACAAGTTTTATTTTCCATCCAAAATACCCGATGCCACTTTAAAATTCTGGAGGGGTAAAAATTAGAGCTATATAGAAAATAGCAAGATGTATTACAATTGTAGTGTATGATAGCACATATTTTTGATAAAAACAACACATCATTCAAAAACTGAACCACTGTAAAAGTTCTCGTAAGTCCAACAGGACTGTCTTTAAAAGGTTACTTTGGTTAACAGCAAGTCATTCTTAAACAATTAAGGAAAAAATATATATTCTTTCACCACCTCTACAGATGCATTTCCTTGGCATGTTGTAGCAATCCATATACCTTTACAGATGAGCACTGCAGTCGTTCAGTGCTCCTTATTTGTACTGTGATTTCAATAAAATAGATTTTATATATATAAGGTTGGATTGATTTATAATTAAATTAGTCCAACTTCCTAAAATCTCTGAATAAGAGAACTCTCTTCCTAAGACTTCATAGGAACTCTGGATATCAGAGAAAGAACCTTAACACTACTACTTCTTCCTCACAAGGTTGATCTCATGCAGTACTTGAAACAGCATCACCAAGTTGTACAAAACTGCTATTTCCCTGCTTATTTTCCCAGTCAGGAGAGTGACAACTTCTGTGAGCTCTTCATACTCTGACACCCTGCCAGTTGCACCAGCCTCTGAGCATTCAGTCAACTAAAGTGCCACTGGACTTCACAGTAATGCAATGCTTTCCTCTGAGTCATTACGCATTTTCCAGGTCATGTGTGGCCTCTACCTCACTGAAATTTTACTCCTTTCCACAGGAATAAACACCTTCAGTTTTTGGCCAGGAAGAGAAACTTGATCTTTCTTCCCTCCTTGCACTACGAAACCCTCTGATCCATCAAAAAATGACAAACAAAAAGGCTAAAGTGTAAGATTCTCCAGGAAAAAAATACTGCATTAGTCACTGTGTGTCAGTTAAGCTGCAAAGTAGCGAAATCTGACCGACGAGCAAAGGCACTTGGTAACAGCGCTGGGGACAAGTCAGTGAGTCAACAATTTCAGTCTCGTGAACCAATTGACCAGCAGCGAGGGCTCTGCCGAGGAGGATTTTGTGGATGATGTAACTGATGATTTTTTAGCACCTTCCTCTTGAAAAGGAATTGTTGCACTGTTGTGGAGGTCTGTATTCATAAAACACCTGCTGCCTCGAATATAATCCGTTCCCCTCACTAACTGCTTGTCAGACATTGGCCTGGAGAGTGGGTGCTGCGTGGAGGGGCTTTCCTCAATGATTGGGGGTATCCTTTCGTTGCTGAAGTACCTGCAGAGGACATCTTCACCTGTACAAACAGGATGGGGAAAACCAATTATTGCTGACTTCAAAACCACCCATTAACATTTTCTATTTTTATAAAAGTATTCTGGTTACACTTCAAATACCTAGATCTGGGGTTTTGTTCATAAAACACCTGGACATAAGCAGCTATCAACAGATTCACAGATTTTTGCATCTTTAATGTTTTTTAAGTAACACAAATAAATAAATAAATCCATACTCTGAGGAGATACTACTTGACTGTTATATTCCAGATTCACACACACCAAAAATGATGATACAGACTACCATCACGCAAATCATTATCATAGGTGATATGCAACAAATTTCTTCTAATGTTTTATTCAAAATGCTGAAGACACCAGAGTTGAATCCATAAACTTCTCTGTATAACTCATGAGTAACTTGAAAGCTATTAATACTACTTTGGACAAGAGAAATTAATTTTGCAGGTGAAGATGAATCACTTCCCTCCCTGGTTTTGACCAGTGATTCATGATGCTTTCTCTGTTTTAACTCTTCCCCAGACACCTGATCAAGGCAGCTGCAGCTAAAAAAATCCTATTGGACTAGGCAGGCCTTTGGTTCTGACCCAACACAGCTTAAGTACAAGCCTGCAGCACTTAGGTACATTTCAAGCATTAAAAAAAGGCAACACAAAACCAAAGGTAAAACCAAACAAAAAACCATACACACTAAAACCAGTCCTGCCACCTGGTGATCGCTCTGTTAGTATCCCTCCAGGTTGATGCTTCTCATTACCAGCTTCTACTTTTACATGAAAATAATAGAATCTAGCTTTGATTTTACCTAGAATTAGACATTAGCTTTCATAACTGATTCCAAGAATAAACTAGTCATCCCTATTTCCCACTCTAACAGGACTAAAATAGTCTTTCAGATGCAAAAGAGGGTGGGAAGAGGACAGTGTGGGAAGTAAAAAAAGCCATCCAACTGAACACAAGATGTTATGAGCTTCTGTCTCTCTCCCATTCAGTGATGCCTGCCGAATATGTTCCTTTCTAACAGCAGTAGCAGTAAAAAGCAGATCCTAAAAGGCCCTACATTTTACATTTTGTGAACAAGCTTGCTTCTTCAACAGCCTCCACAGTGAGCTAAACAAAAAGACTTAGCAAAGAAGTAGTTTCATGATCAATATTAAATGCAGTAGAAAGGGAAAGGGCTGTGTGCAAGAACAAAATGATAAACCTGTGCTATAAAATCACAAGTACAGATCTGCCCTAGTCATTCCAGCTAACTTTTAATGCTCACTACAAGTCTAAGGCAGAAGATTTGAGTCCCATCACTGAACAGCCTCAGAAATTCCACAGCTGCCATCTGGCATTCCTGCTAAACCCAGCAATGGTGACGTTGCATAAATTCAGCAATATGCAAACCATAATTCTCCATTCCTAATTTAAACACTTTCATGCAGTTCACTCCAAGGAAATTGTGGAGAGGAAGAGAATGAGGGATAAAACCTAAAACCTTGCCTTTTCTCCCTGATCCTCGTGGCCTAGAGAAGGGTTCTGCAGCTGCTATCCAGCTTCCATCAGCAGGCATTGACAAAGGACGAGGTTTTCCTAGAGACAACATAGAAAATTATGAGGAGTTACATAAAGTTGAGGAAACCAATTTTTAAATTTTTGCTTTTCCCAGTTAAACAAAGGGAGAGATAAGCAGTAAGGAGTTCAAATTGCAGAAATAAAGAATATTTGAAGATATTTCCACTGGTGACATGTAAGAAATCAGTGTGCTGAGATGAAACAGCTGCCTTCTTGCTCATTTAGAGCAGGAGTGGACAGAATGTTATAACCAAAACACATGCGGAAACAGCGTTCTGTAGCAGCAGACCCCAGCTGAATGATATTCATTACAGAAATAACAGCATTTAAAAAAAATTATTTCAGATGTAGAATTTCAGATGTAGAATTTCACATTCACAATTTGTACAAATGGCCTTAATATCAATCAAGTCTGACAAGCAGTTTTCTAAGACAAATCATTTCAGACTGATCAAAGCCCTCATCACAATAGTGATAACAAGAGAGGAATAAACTCACCGTAGGACTGTGTTTTTTCTCTCATCTTGGCTGGTAGGATATTTACTTCCATGGGATACCCAGGCAGCTGATCTGAATCAGCAATAGTGAACCTCCGCCTTCGGCTCTCCTGATCCAGAAAAGAATTGGGAGACTCGGCGCCCTTGGACCCAGGTAGCGGCTGACTGCGTTTGCTGCCTCCTCCATACACAAAGCTCCCCTTTTCATCTCTGAAAGGACAAGTCATTGCAGTTAGTGGCTTGAAAGAGTTTAAAGCTACAGACATGAGTAGGTTTGAAAGACGCTTCTAGCAGCAAGTCACGCTCATGACAACTGGCAGTGTGCTGCAAACAAGCTGGAAGAAAAGTCAGGTGATAGAACACTTCATTATATTTAACAAGGAGAAAAGAAAGCTACCCTCCTCATGCTAGTTCACTCTTAACGAGCCAGTAATTTAACACACTGAGAAATTTAGAGGCTCCACTCCTGCAAAAGATTTTGATAATTGAGACCTTTCTGTCATGAGGGCATCAAAGCCCCTGATTCGCTGCCTGCTCAAGTACATAGCTGTGACTCAGGAGTGCTACATACATTTATCCATCTCTGTATGGGTAATGGTAACAGCTATTACCTCCACCTGAGGGTCTCTGCCTTTCAGTCATTATAGGAGTCCAATACCTGTCACTGAATATTTACCACCTTCTCTCTCCTTCCTTGAGAGTTTCAGTAACAGATTCATAGTGTGTGTACGTGTGTGTATATATATATATACACATATGTGATTTTGATTAAATTCTGCAAGTACTTTTGGAAGAGAAGCTACTCTTCAAGTTAAGATTTGCCTGGAGGTTTTTTCCCCTTCCTACATGTTACAATCTTATTGCTTGAAGCAACCATTAGCCAAGACAGGCATAAAAACACATAGCTTACTGCCTAAGCACACATATACCCCAGTGTTCATAGCAGTACCTGGATGGCACATCCCACTTGTCCAGCTCTCCAGCAAGAACAATGCTACAGCTCAGTGAATAGGAAGGAGCTATTTATGGAGATGCAGAGACCAGGAGTTTCAAAAGACTCAAGTGTTAGACCAGAAATGTACGTATGTAGGTCTCCTACACCACCATCATGTGGAGACTATGCCAAGGGGAGGGAAACAAACACTGCCCTCTGACTCCCAGTGGGGAGCAGAGGAGATCCGTGCCAAGAAGGGAAGAGAACAGGATGATGGGGGGCGAGAGGGAAGCAACCATCCCACAAATGCACAATTTCAAGAGAAAAGCAAAACATGCAGAGGTCAAAATAAATAACCAAACAGAAGGCAAAAGAATTGTCCTTTCCCCTCTTCCTGCCTGCCATAGCTTCTCACATTTGTTTTCTTTAAAAGTCAAAGTCAAGATGCCTTTCCCTTTCCACACATCATCCAGGACGAGTTTTACATCTCGTATTGCGACTTCCATCCTTTTCAACAGGGATTCAGGTCTAAAGGCATTTGAAGCACAATATAATTTTGTGTCTCTTTAGGCAAGATAAACAAATTGAGCACATGGACATAATTCACCAATGTGCTTGATATTTAATTATTTGAAGAAACAACTAAGGCATTCATCTGCTAAATCTGTATGCTTGTTATCATGCCAAAAGATTTAAAGATTTGAGGTTTTTTTAATAAGAACTGAGCACGTGTCACCATAAAAGAAAGGCAAGAGCAGGTCAAGGTGGGTCCAACATCAGTAAAGAGACCTTACCTAAGCAAGCCCCACCTCCCAGTCCTGCCCCAAAAACTGCAGTAATACCACCTCTGTCTCTGTATCATCCCTTTCATGACATGTGCAAGTGCCCTCCCACAAGGCCTGCAGCAAAAGGTCACAGCTTCTGTGCTGGGCTACCTACACATAACCTAAAATGTCAGGGAAGGCCAGGAAGCATGCCTGCCTTTCACATCTTGCCTGGGAACACTTTTTTCCATCACATTCCCAGATCAGCTGGCAGGGTTTTGGCATGAGTCAACATGGACTTGAGAAGTAACAACAGTCAGCCTTACCATACACACCACTCCCCCTCCTGCTGTGTACATAGGTCTGCATTTTAATAGCTTACACCACAGGATAAAAAAATAAAGAGTTGATGTATTGCCTCTCCCTTCCCTTCAGTGGGAACATATTTGTTTTAAACAACTTGTAAGTTTAAAAATTTAACATGATAGGCGTCATTTAACGTGACATTCTTTTCTATCCTAACTCCCACAACAGTTACTCAACTTGCTAAAAAAGAAAAAACCCAACAGTGAACAATATTAGGGACAAAAATTACTTCTTGCTATGTGAGCTGGATTTAAACAGTGTCATAAACACAACTCCACAACAAAACCAGAGATGACACTGGTGTCATGTTCTGGGAACAACTCTGCTCTCTGTGGCACACAGTCTTCCACTAATAAAATCTGTTACAATCCTGGTAGCATACACATTTAAACATAAATTCAAGCAATCCAACTCATTTAGGCAGCTAGAAGAAAGTTTGAGATTTGCAGCTTCCTCAAGCTAATCTGCACAGAGCTGTAACAGCAAGCCAGCTCAGGAGCAAGTGCAGTGAAGGAGGTTTCTGTTGAGTGGTGCAGGTTTGTTTGCATACCGAGGAGCATACGGAACAGCTGGTGGAGGGGGTATGTACAGATCCAAAATGGCCGGCTTCTCCTTCTTCAGTGAGGTATCCACGGTGCTTTCTGGTGACTGAATTGAAGCTGGTGTAGGACTGGTCTGAAATGTTAAACAGCTATCAAACATCAGAACATTCATTTATCATTCACAAAAAGATAATTTAATAATCAACAGCACCATTTTCATCCCCTAATGAACTACTATCTCTGTGATATATGGACACTTCAAAAACTCTTAGAATCCACATTTTCCTCCACCCCCAGTCTTGGCTAGCTTTACAGGCCCTCCCACAGAAGTTCTATCATGGGTAATGCATTGCTCAAGAATATTTTGCTCTTTCCAGTTCTATTTTTCGTGTAAATTTCACAGACAAAAAAAGCAACTGAGACAAAATCCCCTCTTCTATATTTAGATGCATTAAAAAATGCAATTTGTTTAATACAGATATGATTAGCAAGCCTTGTGAAGCTGGCATATGCTACCTTTATTTCATACACTCCAATGCCTGAGGCACAGACAGGAATATAGTAAAGTTCACCAGAGTGGATCAATGGATATAAGGGCCAGGGAAGCAAATTAAAAACAGATTTGGCATTGCTCATCTTTGCACCTCACTTCTATATATTCTCAGCATCTTGCCAGGTTCCTGTTTGACTATAGGACAGAAAAGGCTTCAAAGACCTTTCTTTTCCAATCACTCCCTCCTCTAAGTTAACACATCTGGGCATAGCCTATGAGCCAGCCCACCTCAGCTCTTCACACTGGTAGTACACATCAGGCATGATGCCACAAAAAGAGGACACGTGTATTGGTGAAACGAACGATGAACAAGTAATCAAGTACACATCTTCTACCCATTTCTGACTTCATGGAGACCTGTAATAGCCACCAGCATTTCACAGGTTTAAATTATCCCCACGGCTGTAGGGAGACCTGTATCACAACAAGAGGAGGAGGGGGAACTCTCCCTGTTTTTATTAATTTCAGATAATTAGTTTAAATTCAGTTAGGTTGCTTGCTCCTGCAAGCATTAAGCCCTAAGTTTCCTAATGCAACATGCTATTCCTCAACATGGTTATTTAAAAATTGCTAACATCACTTTCTCTGTCTGCTCAGTACCCAATCTGTGACTTGCCCAACAACCAAATCTTATTTAAACAAGTAATTTAAATAATTTTTTGAAAAAAACACTCTTTCTCCCCCTTCACTAGACTAAAAAGAGGACAAATATGGAAGAGTCTTAAGCTATTTTAGCAAAAACATATTACTGTGATAAATAGAGAAAGTATTTATTCTTCCATGCTGATGAATTCCATACATATCAGCAGTTTTGCCTCAGATAAGTTCTCCCAGTGGCACACAGACTGATTAAAATATTCAGCACACCTAGTCCCTTTGTGTACCAAGAGGGCATTATCTGGTAGGAAGGAAAAAGAGAAAAAAAAAAAAAAAAAAAAAAAAAAAAAGAGAAAAAAATNAGGGGGAATTTTTGGAAGAAAAAAAAAAAAAAAAAAAAAAAAAAAAAAAAAAAGAAAAAAAAGAGAAGAAAATTTTCCCTTTAATCTAGGAACCATAGGAGGACAGCCATTTCACCTAACCTGCCTTGACATATACTCAAACATGAGTACTTTGGGGCATTTCTGGGATTTTTCTTTTTTCTAGCTGCAACCAAGGCATTCCCATCCTGAGATCAGAGCTGGAGCTGACAGGCTCTCACCTGCACCAAGGGCGGTTTCCAGCGCAGGTTCTTCAGTGGAGCAGGAGTGAAATGAAAGGAGCCAGTAGGACGTTTCTTAAGCAGCAGCCTAACTCCAGCAGGATTCTCTCGCAACTTTGCCACCAGATTTTTTAGTTGCCATCCAACCTAGAAGAGAATAAAGACATCTTTTATTCAGCATTTCTTTTCTGAAAGCAAACAAACAAGAAAAACCCAAATCTCCCAAGTCAGACAGCTTGTTTTGACATGAACCTAGAAGAGATAAGGGATCCAAAAAAGCCATCTTAAGAATTAAAAAAAAAAAATGGAAAGCTCTTTTTTTGCAAGGTTCTTCATTTTCTTTCCAAGTTCTCTACTTAAGCTGTAAACAAAATACTAAGATATCAAGCAGTGCTCTTTATACCTCAGTTCCAGTCCTAGAAGGACACACGAATATGCTCAAATTGACTAACACAAGGATTCACAGTGAACTACTTTTGTCATGCTTCTTTCTCACCTTGAAAGGCATTGCCTAATGTGCTAAGCAAAAATGCAATCATTACATCCAGGTTCCCAGATGCAAATGATTGGACAATCATTTGCAAATTACTGGGGGGCAGGGGGGCGCATTTTAAAGCTCTTTACCTGCATTTCAGTGGATTGTAACGAGACATTTTAAACAGGTCTCAAATGCAACATGAACTATTTTAATATGATGCATAAAACATTTAAACATGAAATACTGTATATTTATCAAAATATTGCAAATAATAAAATTTGTCTTGAAAATAAAATGTTAAAAAGCCTCAAACATCAGAACTGCCTCCTGACCCCATCCATTCAGCCCCTGTGGTGCAGAGCAAGCGTAAGGGAAGTTACTCACCACAGTTTGCTGATTAACTTGTATCACTTCATCACCAGCGTGAATCTTCTGGGAGCGATCAGCAGGGGACTACAAAGAGGAAAACAAGAGTCATGTGCTGCAGGAGGTCTTCCTCCCTCCCATAACAACCCCCACCAATCTAAGTCAAAGGTTGCATCAGCAATGCTCTTCACTATACACAATTTTCACATCTGTTGATGACTTGAGAAATGTAAATTAATTAATCGAATTATTTATTTTTATGCTGGGGGAACTAAATGGGAAGAGAGAAGGTATAGCCTCCATCTGTTACAGGCCAAATTGTATTTGAGTCATGGGATAGTCTCCACTCTCCTTTTCCCTCCTGTTTGTACCACAGTTTCAGACAGTAGTGGAAGAGGACTGACAGGGATTTCTGCCCTAACACAATAACCATCTTAAAAACCTTTTAAACAAATATGCATTTATTTTAAAAAATACATTAAGACTTTGAATGTACAGAACAAAGGATCAAAACCCCTCCAATCCACAAGATAGATCCTTTGCACTTTCCCTTTTTGTTTTCCAATGTAAATAAAAGCTTCTGACTTTAATGTGAAACTGCCTGCCTGAATTTCCAAAGTCAGCAGATAAAAATACTTGCACAGACAGGTATTTTTCAAATACCTATCTAATAATAATACACTAAAATAAAATTTTCTTGGAACAAAACCTAAGCTCTGGGGAGCCGTTAGCAAGAAATGCAATATTTAGATTTATCAACATCTGGTGCAATGCACCAGCCTTTGCTGCAGTTATTAAAAACACTCTCACTGCTGTAACACACCAACTCCTACCAGCCTTGACAACACCCAAAGCACACAGACATGCTACCTTGGTACATGCTGCACCCTGGTCACAGGACAGCAACTCCTCCCATTCCCTCCACCCCATGAGTAACCACCAGGCAGCAGGCCAGCTCTTCCTAGTGACTCCAGAACTAAGCACTGGGATTAAGGACTCCCTTCTCCACCTCATCACACCTTTAGACATCATGTAACTTTGTTATGAGAAAGAACTGTGAGAATAAACAGTGCAACAAAGGAAGAAAATACAGGGAATTTGTGGGAGGCTTCAGCTATGACGAGTAACCCCATTTCTTCATTGTCTTCTCGCTTCCTCTGAGAGGAAATGCTTCTGTGGAAAGCTGCATATATAGGAGTCAACCAAGATCATGAAAAAATGCTGGGCCAGAGTCAAGTTTGAGAAAAATAAAGCTCATTTCAAGCCAGTCTTTGGGTGACCAACAGCTCATCTGAGGGAGGGTGCGGGACTCTTGCACAGAGAACTCCTGTAGCAAGTGACAGGTCACAGCACTGGGATCACACCGTGAGAGAGAGGAAAGAGCAGAGTTTAGCTGTAGGCAAACATGACGTGCAAAGTCTCACGTAGGATGGCATAACTCAGGGATCCTCTCGGCTGACTCATACCAAATGAACTTCCCCAGTTCTTCCATTGTTCAGTACTGTCAATTCAGAGATGCAATTCCTTTGCATTCCCATACACCAGCTCCTGGGGATAGCTACTAAAATACCATTCCAAATCTAGCAAGAAAATTGAGCTAAGATCCAGCCTGGGTCATCTAAATGATACCACACCACCATAAAGCCATCAGATCTCTGTCACTTGTCAAGTTCTGTTGCTCCAAAGGAAGGCGTTTCCCCCAAGGAAGGAGTTTCCCCCAAGGAAGAACCAGTGTTGACAACAAAAAGCAGACACTTAGGTCAACACTGAAAGCTACAGAAGGAATACAGACCCAAGACCTACATGCAGAAGCAGCTTGTCAGCAGTCAACATAACATTCTTTTGCATTTATCAATGTTAAAATTGCTGCAGAAGTGGACATGGTCTCTGTGGCAGATCCTATACAGAGTTATGCCAGGACAATAATATCAAAGCTGTAGAAGCTTTCACTCTGCACTCTGAACTGCAAGCACAGATTTCCACACTCTCCTGCCTGGTCCCTGGACCTGGCAGGGGAACAATTAGAACCACTGGTTCTTTCCCATTCACAAAAAAAAAAAA